>SMDT01000041.1:0-219167 GCA_005392925.1 Aquilaria sinensis | reverse complement strand
GAATTCTCCCATCATGCCCTTCATGAAATCCTTCAAAGATGCTTCCGCTTCATTAGAATTCTCACCTAATGGTTGCATAGCGCCTTTGGGGTTAGAGTAGTTGAATCCTTCGTGTTGACGATTCCTTGGGAAGAAGTTCCCTCCTCCTTGCTTGGGTGGGTAGGGATTCCGGTAACCCACAAAGTTTATATCTTCTACTTCATCTACATCCTCACTAGCCATGGCTTGTTGCAATTTCCCCCTATCTTGATTTTTTGACAACTTGGCTACCATGCTAGTGAGTGCCGAAAGTTGAGCTTGGAGGGATGTATATTTGTTCACCTCATACAATCCACTCCCCTTCCTTGGGATCCGTTTTCCACTAAGCTCCAGACTTTTGGCCATGTTGTTCAATAACTCAAAGCATTCCTCCACATCTTTCAACAACAAGAAACCACCGGCGGCGGCATCCACTTGCAACCGAGTGTTCAAACTTAAACCATTGTAAAAAAGATGAAGTTGGTGAGCTTGATCAATGTCTTGAGTTGGCACCCTTTTTACCATCCTCTTGAATCGCACCCACGCCTCCGCAAGTGACTCCCACTCATTTTGCCGAAATGCCAACAATTCATTTTTAAGCTCAAATGCTTTTTGAGACGGAAAGAACCTCCGAATAAATGCATCATATAATTCTTGCCAAGTGTGAACCGCTGTAGGCTCCAAGTTCTCAAACCATTCCGATGCCTCATCCACAAGTGAAAAAGGGAAAAGTCTCATCCTTTTCGCATCTTCACTTACACCATCTAGATCAAAAGTATCACATAGACGAACAAACCTCTTGATATGGTTGTTTGGATCTTCATCAAGGGTTCCTCCAAATGGGTGTGCTTCAACCAATTGGAGAACATGGCTAGGAATCATGAAAGCTCACCCTCGAAGCGGCACCGGTCTTATCATGTTGTCATGGTCCTCCACCCTTTGAGGGCGAAAGTAATCAAGCACCGGTCTTCCTCTTCTTCTAGCACCATTTCCATTGTCCATTACCTCCTCAACTCCATTGTGATCCATGGCATCAACATTCCTTTCTCTTCCAAAGTTCCCCATGTTATCTTCTTGATTTCCTTCCATATTGACGGAATCGAAAATACTAGTATCTCCTTCTTCAATCACCTTGCTTCTTAGCCGAAGTTCCCTCAAGCTTCTCTCAATCTCTAGATCAAGTGGTATCAAGTGAGAACAAGAGCTCCGGGTCATGCACTAGATGTACCTACAAATTGACAAAAAGAAAGAACACACTAACTATAAGGACTAAAATCAAGTGAACAAGAGTAACCAATTTTCACTAATCAAGGTAAAAATCAAATCAAAATTCCCCGGCAACGGCGCCAAAAACTTTGTTGTAAAATCAAGAGTTTATAAATTTATAACCCTTAACAACCCGCAAGCGAACGGAATCGTCGTGTACTTAAAGGTAAATAGGGGTATCGTCCCAAGGGAATTTAGTGACTCTACCTAGATTCAAAAATCAAATTGCTCAAGTTACTTAACTTAAAAACATAAGAGAAAAGTGAATCTAAAGAAGTAATTATGTGAAAGGATCCTAGAAGAGAGAACTTAGAATTAAGGCAACTACCTCCCTAGGATTCCACTCCTACCCCTTGCTACCCAAGTAAGTTTGCCCTCAAGTATGATTTTCCATGTGTGGTAGAGAGGATCTCACATCAAGAACTTCTTTCTCAAGATGGGTCCTTGCTCACCCTCAACTAACTTGGGCTTTACTCAAGCTCCAATTTTAACTTAGAGTGGTTAGAGAATTAAACCTCTTTTTGACTCCTAGTGATCACCTAAATGATCTCTAATTTAAGTTAACATTATGCCCCTTCCATTTCTCTTTATCACCCATTAAACCTTTCTCAAGGATTTAGTGAGCTAGCACATGAGGTATGGCGGTCCATCATCATTCAATCAATAAACACAATGAAAGGGACAACACAAGAGAATCTCATACATAACCACAAGACAAATTCATTAAGTAGCAAGGTAAGGAATGTCACCCTAGAAAGATAGAATGAACTACTCACAATCCATAGCAAATGTCATCATCAAACCCATAACAACAATATCCACGAAAATCCAACAAATAAAATAGGGAAAAGAATAAACCCAAGAAACCCCCTAGAAGATTTAGCTCCCAAAGATGAACCCTTCTTCCAGCTCCCCCAAAAATGCCTTCTTGGTGATCAATAGTCTTTTAGAGGAGTTGAGATCAAAATCAGCCAAAAGAGCCCCCAAAGACTCTTTCCTCTCTTCTATTTATACTCCCTCTTCCTTCCAACCCTAAAGGGATAAGAATCCCTTCTTCAAGGCCAGCTCATCAGGTGGGAAGAGTGGGGGACCATAAAAAATGCGAGCTTTCGGCAAAACAGAGTAGCGTTGGCGACGCGTCGCCAATGTGGGTCGAATTCTGGCGACGCGTCGCCAGATGGGAAATTGTACTCAGATCACTGATAACGTTGGCGACGCGTCGCCAACCTTCGCGAATTCTGGCGACGCGTCGCCAGTCTTCATTTTTCACTTCTCCTGCTTCTCTTGTCCAAATGCCGTCCCACTCGAGCTTGCTTCTAATGCCCTGTCCGCAACACTTGTCCCAACCTGTAATAAGCCAAAGAAAACAAGAAAAACTAAGACAAAGAGGGAAGAGTTATAAGAAATTGTCGGTCAAAGTTGTCAAAAAGTCAACACTTTGACCGTAGATTTATGCACTTAACATTCATCAAAAGATGCCACAATGGCTAACGGAAAGTGTGACATGGCAAAGACAATGATGAGTTGGTGATATGACGGGGCAAAGAGAACTTTTTTTGCCTCAAATACATCATCCATGTTTTCTATCGAATCAATTTTATCATTGAAGTATTATGTTAGAGCAATTATACCATTGAAGTATTACTTTAGAGCAATTTTATGTATTAACCTTTCTTATCAGCATCGCTTCCTTTTAAGCATTTCTCGATAAATGTGGTTTTAGGTTTTTCTTGCTTAAATCGGCATAACCAGCATGAGAATGGAGACATGAATAATGATATGTATGAGCTATTGACCTTTAAGTTGGGCAATATTTATTCTTCCAACATAGCATAAAAATAAAAAATATGGTTCCGAATCAGATGATTGGCTTAAAGTGGGTGGGTTTTGCTTTCTTTCTATTATGAATTTTTGAAAATTTCCTGTGAACTCATCTCCAGCCACGAATTTCTTCTCAATTCACCAAAACATATATAGTGCTAATTTGGACTTCATAGGACACCTAAATCCTTAATCTCCAACTCATTCTAACCAAACCTTTGATTTCTAAATTTACTCCTAACATAAAATGTTAATGACAAATTTATGATGAAAAAAAATCGATGGAAAAATTGCTCTGTAGCCAAAATGATAGTGTTAAATTTGCACTTTTTCCAATCTCTTTGTCACGTCAGTCCTCCAAAGTTAGCATTGTCTTTGCCACATCACGTGTTCTGTTAACCACCATGGCATTTTTGGACCGACAATTGTAAATTTGCCTCAATAGAAAAGATGGATGGTAAATTTGAGACAAGAAAAAGTTTGATGGCAAAATCACTATACCACAATAGTTCAATGGTAAATTTGCACCTTTTTCCTATTATTAATTATATAATTCTAATATTTATATTAATATTACATAGGATTCGATAAAGCTCGAAAACCCATCGAACCGAACATTAATTTGTTCAAACAAGATTTGATAAGGGATTCAAATATCAAAGTTGGCTTGATCTTGAGCTTAAAATTTGATAAGCTCAGTTCGTTAACTCTAAATTCGAGCCCCCCCCCCCCCAAATGGTATAAAAACCATAAAACACACCCAAAATATTTTTCATGCTTCACAAGACATCAAAGAAACTGGATTTTAAACCCTCACCCCTAATCAACTTGTGATTAGAAACAAGAAGTATAAGAACACCAAAGAACACAAGCAACTTATGCACCAAAGTAGTCCTCAAAGAACTGAAGAGAATTTCCTCTCAAAATAGCGATATTATTCGGTAAAAAGTTATGTTTTACAACCAGAATATGTGCTATTTATAGGCCAAAACTAGGGTAAAAAGCAATGAAAAATTTGTAGCAAAACCCTAACTTCAAAGGAGTTAAGAAAACCTAATCAAACTAGGACTCATTCACCTAATTTGCACATGTTTAATGTGTGCAACGTATGACACTTATTCTAAGCAACCTAAATCACTTCCATAAACCTAAAAACATCCTAAATAATGTAAATGAAGAGTAAATTAAAGAAAATAAATTGCAAATATAAGTTTGGCCCTAAAAACCCCAAAATGGTCTTCTTAGGTGCACTTAAGAGCTCTTTAGGGTTTTTTCTTGCATCTTCAACTTCTAGCTTGAATAATTAAGTTTCATTAGCTTGAGACCTTCATTTAGATGTTGAAAAGAGGTCTTAAAACTTTAGAGCCTAAAGATTCAGGTTATGGAAGAAAATGACCCATGAGACTCTTCAAGGGGGCTCCAAAGGTGCACTTAAGAGGTGCCCTTAGGGTTCCTCATCTTTGAACTTATCTAGGTACTTTAGAATTAAGTACCAAGCTTGGCCATCATCTCCACATGATGTCTTGAATGTTCCAGCAGCTCATTGTGAGAATCCAAGTCCATGCTCCACAAAAAAGCTTGATACAAAAGTTTGAGGTGCATTAGTGAGCTCCGTAGCCTTCTTTCTTGTCATAGGATCACTGGTAATCTTTGATGGATCCTTGTCCTTCTTGGTTTTTCCTTCCGTGCTCACATCAATTAGCTTGATAAAAGCTCAATTCACTAACACCCCTACTTTTGGAGGGTGGCGCGTTTTAGGGTTTATGAGATCAAGGACTTGGTTAGAGCAAAACACCATGCTCAATGTTTAGAAATGCAATTTAATCTTTATGTTGGTGTTAAACTTATTTCAGCGTGGTAATTTTCATATAGTAAAATGAGTTGCATTAAAAAAAATGAGAATAGAACATTATTTAAAGGTTAAAGACCAACGCAAAACAATTATAAGATCAAGCATTATAAGGGCAAGACCGATTAGTGACTAAAATATTCAGTTGAAAAAACATTAATCGCTGGTGGGTAGTGACTGACTAGTGACTGAAAATTCAGTTGCGAACTGCGACTGAACTTTTAGTCGCCAACTGTGATTGAATTTTTAGTCACTAGCTGTCTTTTTAAAAACAAAATCCGCCAACCCAATTTTGTATATATATAAATAATTTGAAATATTATATATATATATATATATATATATATATATATAAATAGTATATTATATATATAATTGAAGAAATTGAACAAATAATTTATAAAGTCTCAAAATAAAAAATTAAAATAAATTAAAAATTGGAATATTGTTATTATTCAAAGAAAATAAAAAATAAGAAAATTTTGTCCAACAATTAAAATAATAAACTAGAGAAATTGATAGTCGTAGATGGTGCTGGGGGGATGGTCACCAGTAGCATCCTCCTGAGGTTGACCATGTGTAGTTGTCGCCTGATGGTCATTTGAGATGTGTTGCTGTGTTGAGTACGGTACCGGCATAGACCCACTCAAACTGAGGAATGGCTGGGTATGAATGGATATGAGAACCTGGTGTCGAGAACCTGCCATCATCGTGCTCAACTGAGTCGAGGAAGAAGGATGGTGATAAAATGCTGGCGCCAGCACCGTCTGAGCCGTTTGTTGATGAGACCTAATCGCCCATGGGTATGATGGTGAATGAGGCTGTGCTAGCTGTGAACCCATCATACCATAATGAGGGGGAGGAACAGATTGTGACTGTGATCTAGGAGTAGTATAAGATCCCCTTCCACTCGACACTCCAAGGACGAGGCGAGGATCAACACTAGCTGGGAAGGTCCCTTGAGCGGACATGCGGCCGAAGTACGCTATAGCAGCAACGATGAAACCAAATCCTGCTCATGGGCCCTGCTGTCCAATCATGGACTCCAATAAAAATTTATAACAAGAATACACATACTATCAATTATTATTATTATTATTATTATTATTATTATTATTATTATTATTATTATTATTATAACAATACTAATATTAGACCACCATATAATATAATTAATTCTAACAATTAAGACTAAATCACTCAAACTAAACGCTAATTCAACCATAAACCATGAAAATATAAAAATAATAAATTCAAACAGCAATCTATATCAACCAATTAAAATACAAATTTTTATACTACTTCATAAACATAATATGCATTTTAACATAATTAAACACAACAAATAAATTAAATAACACAACTTCACCTTTTCCCTAACTAAAAATACCCAAAAATTTAAAAAAAATAAAAAAAATTAATGAAAAATACCAAACTCAAATTTCCAAGGAAATGTAGGAAGAACATTCACAACACATAAATTTTAATGAAAAAGTAAATCAGAACAAACATTATTTTCGTCGAAATCACAGAAATTTTCGGATATACTAAGGAAAAAGAAATAAAAAATGTACCTCTCACATTCACACAAACAGATGACGCACAATGTTCGACCTTGCAAGCTCAGAGAAAAAGCTAAGAATTGAAACAATGAAGCTCACAAACTCTATTTATGTTATAAAATTAAAAATCAAAATATACGTTAAAATAAGAAGAAATTCATAAATAAAAAAAAACCATACCCGAAAACTTTGGCACCAAATCTACCAGCACCGATGCATTTTAATGCAAGATAGGCAGTAGAAAAGCTCCAACAGCGGCAATGGCAACAGCTGGGTCGGAGCGGTAGAGGGCTGGGAAGAGAGAGAGAGAAGAGTGAACACGAAATTGGGAGAGAGAAGAAGCTATTTGATTTAAAAAAGCATTATGTGTTTCATTTAAATGGGTACCAACGGCCCCAAGCCCAGCAATTAAAGCCCAAACAGCCTTTAGAAGCTATCAATACGAGCACGTTGGAAATTATTACTAGCGGTCTTACATATTGGTAATTACCAACATCTTAGTCATTGGTAAATAGGCCATTGGAAAAGCCATATTTTAGTAGTGAAGTATGAGGAAGCAATTGACCGAGTCACTATAATACGAGGTCATCTAGATAATTAGGCCTTATTTCTAAGCCTTCAATGATCCTGCATGTGAAGGAAACACTATTTTATCTTCCAACTTGAATGTGTGTTGTTCTTTTGTCATGTTTAGTTCCACACCGACAAAAACATATGTTTAACAGAGTGAACATGTCAGGGCTCACAGTTGTATCTGCAGAGATCTGGTGGTCATCAAAGAAGCTTAAACAGATGAGGGGAGTCTTTGATCTTCCCACTTGTAGAACCCCTCCACTTGTAGAACCCCTCCCTGCACATTGAGCTACGTCTTTGAAGATAGAAGAATAAAAAAAAATCCTACACGTCTAAAATTTAATTCAAAAAATCATCTTATGACAAGCAATTGGGTAACTTTGCTAGGCAAGTTAGCATCTACATGTAAGATTTTGAAGGTATCTATTCATGAAATTTTCTTTAGAACTGGTTGAAACAAAGAAACGAATCAAACAGATAAGGAGGCAATAATAAGTGGGCAGGATTACAGGAAGCAGACACCATCAGCGGGTCATAAGTTCCAAGCAACAAGAGAACACCAAGAAGGTAGCTAACCTGTTCACCCTGCAAAAATATGGTAGATCAAGTATTGTTCCACTATGGCAGGCATCAATAATAGCTTGCAAAGTGGCTCATCTGGGCAACGACGTACCAATGATGGTATTGATCTCATCATCAAGAATCAATCACTCCTTCAGTCTCGTAATCTGCGGGGCACAAGGATTCATCATTATCACCATCCGGTAGCCCCATGTCCTGAGTGACGAAACACCAACAAGAAGCCTGCATTGCCAACTGAATATTCTCTTTCGTCGGGTTCCTGAGTCTGTCAGTCTCATGTTGCAAGTTGATTAGCCACCCTTTAGAACGTATGACACGACAATGTCATGACAAGCAGAGAATTCAAACGGTGTAATTAAGTTTGGTTCCAAGGTTCAGTTTATGTAATTAAAGACTAGGATAGGTAGCATTTTATCTAGTTATTGTAAGAAGATCGATGTACAGAGTCTGACACGTGCCCTTGCTGGAAATCTTCTCCTAGCCATTCTTAACTATCTATCATCGGTCAACTGGGGAATCAGCTAGACTCGACCTCTGCTACAACAAATGGGATTAATGGAGTATTAGGTGAACCGGTGAACCTCGCAAGCTGGCTGGTCTACATCCAGAAGACCTACCTTAACCCGGAATGAGGGACAAGTGGTCCTCTTCTTATCACTGGGTTTGGTTTGGACTACTTCATTTGCACTAGTTCTACAGCCATTGTCTTCTGAACTACTTGGTTATAAGTCCTGTCTCCTAAACCCATAACAAACTCATCCCTAAATGAACCTCTTGACCTTCTGCTCTATCTTGCCCGCCGTAGAGGGATGAAGGAACTGAATTTCTGACTGACCGGAGCATTGTAAACTCAAATCATAACAGCCATGGTGCCGGCCGCATCGATCTACCGGCTAGAATTACTACTTTTATCCCAAAAAAAAAATGAAAAGGAAATTTGAAGTGCTACACAATTTATGTAATTAAAGACTAGGGTTGGTAGCATTTTATCTAGTTATAGCAACATGCATGCCATAGAATAGCTAGGACTAAAGAATAATGAAAAAAATTAACATAGTTAGTAAAGTTAAAGAGAAAATACATAGGTACGGATCCAATCCGGTTCTAGCCGTGAATGAGAGTTCCTGCGCCGTCATCCATCATGAGCTCGTGAAGCAGCGAGTGGTTGATGCGGCCATCGATAATACTCGCCGTTCTGACGCCTTGAGCGAGGGATTGGATGCAGCAATTCACCGTCGGAATCATTTCGTCTGCCACTTTCCCCTCCTGGATCATCTTCTTGGCCCCTTTTATGTCGATTTCCTTCACCGGACAGTCCGCCGAAATCCCTGCTGCATCAGTCATGAGAATCAGCTTCTCCGCCCCCAATGCCGCCGCCAACTCCCCCGCTACGCTGTCCGCATTGACCCTGTAACGCGGCCGCGGCCCCTCCCACGCTATAGGCACGACTACGGGGATGATCCCCACGCTCAAGTGCTTCTCTACTCTGGTGGGGTCCACCCGGTCGAGGTTACCTGGCTCAAGGATGGTGAGTTCCGCCCACATCTCCGGGGGGAAACCCAGGTGCGTGGCGTCCAAACTGGGCTGCGCTCCCGCGGGCATGGCGCTTAGGTGTTTCGGGCCATCAAGGCTAATTGCGAACCCCCCGGCGTGACAGATTCGAGCCGCGAGAATGCTAGCCTTTGACGAGAATATGCACTGGTGGAGTTCGGGGGGCTTCTGGCTGAGCTCGGCGTCGATGTCGGGGCTGTCGCCTTGGACGAGGACGAGGCGGAGGCCGACGCGGGAGAGTAGTATCAGGTCCCTTACCAAGGACTTGACGGAGTCGCATTTCATGGCAGCACGGCCATATTTGACGACGGCGGTCTTACCCCTCAAGTCGTCGATGTAACCGAGGGAGTGGGAAAGGATTTTCACTCGAAGTTGATCAGAAACAGATAGAGGTCCGGTCAAAGTTACAGCTTTGATGCCCGGGGAATATTGGGATGATTTTCTGAGAGGGTTTGATGGAAATCTGAGATTGGGTCTTGTATTGAATTTTAGGAATTGACCTTCAGATCTGGAGAGCGGCTGCGAGGAGGGAAGTTGGAGCAAGTTTATTTCTGCGCCCATTTTCACTTGCAGCAAGTCTGAACTCTAGCCACATCTAGGGTTTACCGAGTGTGTGTGCGCCCGTATATATATGCGCCAAAAAAACTGGTTGATTGGCTTTCTAATCCATCCTCAACTATAAAAACCTAGTTTCATAACCTGTCTAATGGACGGGATTGTAGTTCATATATAAAATTGTGTATCAATGACAATGTACTAATATCATGCGTAAATCAATTGCAGAGAGATGATATAATAAAATGAAGCTACAGCTTGAGAACGAAGGGGTAGTCATATTGTGTACGGGAATTCAATTTTTGGGAATTCTACAGCAACATCACAGCAATCCACGAGTTCAATCCTGTAAAATAAAAGAACGTTTGTTAATAGAAGTAACTATATATAGGACAATAGGAAAAAGTTTTTATAACTAACATGTGAATGAAATAAAAAAAATGGAGAGATTAGAGAGGAAAAAATAACCATTCATGTACCGCAATAATCAGCCATGCAAAATCATGAATAGTGTTATGACTAGTAGAAGAAGGAAGGGCATTATGTAAATTCAACTTGTAAGGATATTGAATTATGAAGGTAAGAGTAAAATGAACGTTGGAAGAAGCAGACGAGACTACATGGAAGATGGTACTTGCAGAACAGAGGCAATTTCATCTTCAGTGCTTGTTGATGTGGCCGAGCACAATGGTTGAGCAAAAGTGTAACTTGAAGAACTTGCTTCCTCGCTAAATGATGATTAATATAAAGAATAAGAATAAAGATTATATTACCATATAGGAAACGAAATCATATAAAAGAACATACCCATGTATAGATTCATGTCGAACAAAGGATGAAGTAACGTTAACCAGTTGTTCTCGGGAAAGGGGTGAATATCTTTCACAAGCCTGGCTGGGTTGCTGTTGAGTAATAAAAATTGTTATATGAAATTGGAAACTAAAATGGAAGCGAGTTATGCTGTACATAAGACAAGGAAAGCATACAAGTTGGTCTTTCAATCGAAATGCAAGTTCTTCCTCTACTTCATTGATTGTGTGAAACTTCTTAAGTGTCAATGAGGTAAAAGGATTCTAGAAGTTAAAAGATGTTAGCTCAACATCAAGAATGAGCTCACGATTCAGTGATTGATCAATCCATACTTAATCAGGGCTGAAGTTTTGTAGGGGAATGAAATGAAATTCAAATTTTAGTTAGCATGATCAGTGTAGATGATAGTTAATGGGATGAAATGAAATTCAAAATTCAACTCTAGAAAGCTGAGGAAAGGGTAAATGAAAGAAGTGTAGTAAGATGAAGAAGGAATCAATTGTTCAATGGAATAAAGGATTGCAACACAAGAAACAAAAAATTTGGTAGCTACTGCATTAAGCATGGTGGATAATATTGTACAGGTACAGTTAAATACTCGCACAGTTGCCTTAAACCTGCAATGATAATGAAATAGTTGTATTAATGTTTCTCTGTGTAAGAAAATGTAAATGTAAAAACGTTAGAAATGTGCATGAAGGAGTGAGAAATAAATACCATAAAGGTGGTGTCCAGTTGACAGTGTTGCAGTCACAATAGAAAAAAATTAAACCAATGGGTTCAAATTTTTTATAATATTTTTTACAACTAAAGTACCACCACCCTTGTTCAATGAGTAGTTCAGTGATAGTTTCACTACAAGTATAACTATTGGACTAAAAGGAAAATATTGGTGTTGATATGTAAATAGTTACAATTGTCTATATTGTGGAAGAAAAATATAATAGAAGGTGAGTAACTTACAAATAAAGGGCCACGGGCAAGCAATTCTTTAATTTCATCAATTGTTATCTGGCACCCATAAAGTAGACGCAAGTCAGCTCGACGTTTAGTCGGAGGAAGAACATACTGATGAACAACAGCTGTTCTAGTTGATGATCTATATAGAGATGAGATATGTTTTTCATGATAGTAGATAATAACAAACCATGTATTTAATTCCCATAATAGGAGATGGAGGATAAGAGAGAAAAAAGTAAGAGAGACATACGATTGAAGAAATTGATTAACCTTAGCAATATCGATATTGACATAAACTTTAGTTTCTGATGTTGAAGCCAAATTATATGCCCCTAAAAATTAAGAATAACTGTAATCAACAGTAAGCCATGAGAGGAATTAATGTGAGCCATTGATTATAAGTTAGTAAATAACAGACCTTGACACATTTTAACAGAGGTCGAGGTGATAACCAGAATTTGGATCATTGATGAATTAAGTAGTGAGTTGAAATCAACCGAATTTGCCTGAGCTCCCCAGAAAGTTATGTCCATGGTTGAACCACTAAAGGATTGATGTAATGTTTATGAAGAATGATTCTGTAGCCGTAATGGAAATAAGATGCACATATAGTAGATAGTAGTGGTAGACATAGTTACCTTAGATTCTGAACCTTGATGATACGTTTTTTTGTTGGTAATCCATCAGAGCGAATAATCTCAGAGACATCAGCAACCTCGATGAGCTTCCCAACAACATCTGCAAATTGAAGAATAGTAAGTTGAAAGTCTAAACTAATGACATACCAGATGTGAAATGCTTTGTATTGGAAGTCATACCACATAGTTGAAAATTTGTGGGATGCCGGAAATGAATTTGATCAAAAGGCACAAACTCAAATTTATACCAAGAAATGTTTGGAACAGGAACAGAGACCGGTGTGACTGTTCGTACTTGCAGTGAAGCGAATTATGTTATCATTAGTAACTAGTCGGTATGCTCTGTCAGCCTTAAAAAAACCAAAATTGGAGATGATATAAACATTCCCTTCCTGTAAACAGATGTCAATCTGGGAGCTATGGAGTTGGAAGCCATTGCATGAATGTGATCATTCTAAAAAGAGACATACAATGTATAAAAAAAAAGAAGTAAGTAGAGGGAAATTCTAAATTTGAATAAGGTTTTATGGTAGAAAGATTATCTGGAGGAGTACTTTCTCATCAAGCAGTGTTAGTGATATTCTGAATCGGTCATTGTTGTTGACATTGATGGCTTCCCAGATTCGCGTTACCCGTACCCTAATAGTGCACCTATAAGTAAGAGGACTTAATTGACTAATGGGTGTAAGTTGTGGCCTTATCTTTAGCTATAACAGGCCTATCGGAGTTACCCTGATATAAAGAATCCCTCCAACTAGGAGGAGAATAGTTGCACTTTGTGCAGACATCATATTTTTCTCAATTTTTGTGCCTTTAACTAGTCCTAACCCTTTGTTTCTTTCTTGTAGAGATGAGTAGCCGCACCAAGGAGTACATGAAAAGGTGTAAGAGCATCGCCGATGCCCTGGCTGAACCAGCCCATGCTATTGGGGTGGCTGAGAAATCCACGGGGGCTCTACCCTCTAAGTTGACCCTTCTAGTGCTGGATCTATCTAAGTCTCCATCGGACGCTCAACTAGTCTAGAAGAGGTCGCGGCCGTAGCTCCAGCCGAGGTCGATACTCTTCGAGGTAATGGAAACAGTAGGACTTCCATAGACAATTTTTCCTTCAGCAACATCGGTTTTATTGACTTGATGATATTTGATGCTTATTGTAAGTCTTTTCTTCCAGTCCCTTTGGAGAAATGCTCAAAGCCCTTGGTCCTACCCTTGCTAGGGTCCCCAAAGCTCTGGTTGTATCCTAAAAATTGACCAGGGGGCATTACAGATTGAGAAAGCGGTCAGCCTCTCTCTTTTTCCCCCTCCATCTAAGATTCCAATGAGGATCATTCTTGAAAAGATGGCGCGCGTTTAGCTAGGTCCACTAAAGCTATTAGTTGACAAGTGCTTTCAACCTCGCAACTTTATCCATGAGCGCAGTCAAGCACAGAGACACAACTTGGCTCTAAAAAAAATTGTGCCTGATTGGGTCTTTGACCCTTTATGGGTGATGGGTATTGGTGAATCGATCCTTAAGGATCGATATAACATTATCCATTGTATCCTTAAGGGGTTGAAAACCCGCAGGGATCGGCACTTTTTGGCCCACCCCCTCGAGTGAATAGCCATCATCTGATGATCATAAGCTGCAGGTTGCTCCAAGTACATTCCTTGGTACTTTTAGTGTTTTAGTGTTTGTTTAGTTATGATGTAATTGGTTTTACATGAGGCTATTATGACCTACGGTCTTAGGGAATGACTTGCCACTTAGGAGAAGGTTGTGTAGTCCCTTAATTTATATGTTAAAGCCCTGAGGAATGCTAAAAACTTCTTAAGGAAGAAGTTAGAGAATAAAAGTGCTACTCGGGTACCTTAGCAGAGGACCTTAAATTGATGAAGGAAGCAAATGAGCAGGGTGAGAGGTGCATCAAGGAGCTTGAGAAGGAGGTGGAGAGGCTGGCAGAAGCCTTTAAGTCACCCAAGAAGAAGGAGAAAAAGGCATCTTAGGATGCTGAAGACTGGGCATCCTTGTTGAATGTAATGGAGAACAAGATCGATGCTATCAAGAAAACTCTACCGATAGACGAGTACACTCTATTGGGCTCGAGGACCGTTCGAGGTGAAGCCAACTCTAGTTTGGTCACTTTTACAACGCCCCTCATGAAGCAAATTAAATGGATTGGCTACGTGAGGTACAATGGCCATTTAGTGTATCAGCATCCTCAAACAAAGGCCAATGCTCACGTGAGGGAACTCGGCTCACACCTTCGAAAGGCAGAAAGGTTGCTTGGAAAAAGTGCCTTCTTTGAATTCCATAAAGACTTTCTTTCCTGCCATTTTCAGGTGGCATGAACCAATTCAAACCTACATTTCTCTTTTTCTATTAATGTATGATGATCTGGGTCTGGATTACGAATTGTGGCCAAAGGATTGGAAATATGAGATTCCTATTTCAACGAGGATGCATCAGTGATGGACATTGATGAAGACCCTTTTCCAAATGAATTTTAGGGAGCTCCATCACTCAAATGTTCATGTCTAAGTTCTTTGTAATTTTTTCTACTTTTTTTTATAACTTTAAGCTTAATGGAAATGGTATATTGATATTTATTTGGTAATTTTTTTGGGATATGATGCGTACTGTTTTGAATTTCTATTATGTGTATGTGGAGTATTCCTTGAAGCAATGTACTTTAGTTTTTTAGCGAAGTCATTTTACTACAATGCCTAGGCTATTATGTTCATAAATGGCTGGACTCTTAGGTAATTAGGGAAGCCTTCGTAAAAGGACATATGAAAATTGTAAGTCATTATGGTGAAATGTCTTTATTTAAAAATAAGTATAGAGAGTACATTATAGCGAATCTGATGAAGTGAAATAACATCATTATGCAAAGTAAAGTAATAGGTCGTCTAAGTGATAAGCTTTAGGCAATTTCTTCCATTTGAGGCTGGATAACTTGTAAACCCCATCTCTGATCTTTCTCGTAACTAAGTAAGGTCCGTCTCAATTAGGCCTTGGTGCTCCATGCCTCGAGTTTCTTTGAGTTAACTCTACCTTGATGATGGTCATGCCTCTACTTGTATATTTTTATTCTTTACTTTCCCATCATGAGTGAGAGTGATTCGTTGCTTAAAGGCTCTTATGCGAACCATCGCGTTTTTCCTTAATTTTTCCAGCAAGTTGAGGTCCCCTTTAAGTGCTTTCTTATTCGTGCTCGGGTGGTAGGCTTGAGTTCGTAGTGTTGGGTGGGAGATTTCTGCTAGGATCAATGCATCGGTTCTATAAACCATCGTAAAATAAGACTCTCTTATTGGCTTCTAGGGCATCCTTCTGTAGTCCTATAGGATGCTCGGTAGTTCTTCTTCTCATTTGCCTTTAGCCTCCCCTAGTCTTTCCTTCAGGTCATCTTTGATAATTCTGTTAGCCACTTCTACTTGTCCATTTGATTGAGGATGTGATACGAGTGCAAAATAGAGGCAAATAGCTTTTTGTTTTACAAATTGGTGAACTTGTTGATTATCAAATTGTTTGCCGTTATCGGTAACGATGGCTTTTGGGCATCCAAATCGGCAAATAATATTTTCCCATAAGAACTTAGTCACTTAGGAGGTTGTGATGGATGTCAGGGGCTTTACTTCCACCTATTTAGTAAAGTAGTCGACTATCACTGTAGTCTGTAGTATTTAACCGGCCCTGGAGCTGTAGGGAGTTCCCCAATCAAGTCTAACCCTCACATAGCAAAGGGCTAGGGGTCTGCAGCTATTGAAGCATCAGAAGTGAATAGTTTTTAGATTCATGAATTTAGCTGGCAGGCGTGGCATTGCTGGACTAGTTTTTTTGCGTTTTCTTGGATTGTGGGTGTAACCTTGTCACAAGGTTTTGTGGGCCAGGGAGTTGTCACCAACATGTTCTCCAAAATCTCCGTGGTGGATTTCCCGGAGGACCTCCTACCCCTTCTAGGGTATTAGGTATCATTGTAAGGGAGAAGTGAACCCTTATTTGTATAGTTCATTTCCAATGATGACAAACCTTCCAGCTCGGATCCTAACCCTCCTTTTTTCTTCAAGTGTTCCATTCAAGGCTCCAATTTCTAAGTAAAGTCTGATTGGCTTCCTTCAATCATCTTTAAGAGTCATATACTTTATATAGTAAATGAAGGGCTCTGTAAGCTCTTTTGTCAAGGCTTCTTCCCGACCCTTTAAGAGAGTGTCCGTCTTTGCATTTTGGGCTCGTGTGATCTTTTGAACCTGTATATGGTCAAATATCCTCATCAAATCTTTTGTTATTTTTAGATATTTGTAAAGAGTAAGTTCTTTTGCCCTTGCAATTTTGATGACTTGGTTTACTATTAACTGTGAATCGTTGTATATCTTTAGGACTCATACCCCCACCCAACCAGCTATTCGTAGCTCTACTAGAAAGGTTTCATATTTAATGATGTTGTTTGTGACAGGGAATTTGAATATGATTCTAAGAACTGCTTCGATGCCCATTTGTCCTTTTAGTACGATGCCTGCTCCTTAATTCTTGAGCCCAAACTCCCTGTTAACATACATTTCCCAGAGCAAGGTTTCTTCCTTATGTGTCTCTCCATCTATTTCAGGAGGCGTCAATTCAGCGATGAAGTCTACTAAAGCTCATGCTTTAATGGCCCTTTCAAGGTTCGTAGTTAATGTCATACTCTCTTAACTTGATGCATTATTTGGCAAGCCTTCCAAACTTATCTGGCTTTTGTAATATATCTCATAGGAATAACTTTGTATGGACGATAATGTGATGCTTCTGAAAGTATGGTTACAGTTTTTGAAAAACCATGACAAGTGCTAGGATTACGTTATAAAGTGTGAGGTATCAGGATTCTGCCTTTGGAAGGTTCGATTGATGTAGTACACAAGCCATTGTTTGGTTCTATATTCTCGTATAATTAAGGCATCAATGGAGCATTCTATTATGGTTAAGTAGAGCACAATGGGCTTATTAAGCCTTGGTTACTTCAGCATGGGAAAGTGTTGGAAGTAGTCTTTAACCTGTTTGAAAGCTTCTTGACATTCATCAGTCTATTTGAATATTGTTTATTTCTTAAGTATGTAGAAGAATGGCTTACAATGATCTCTAAAAAGTGACATGAATCATCTGAGGGGTATCAGCCTTTCAGCCAACTTTTAGACATCCTTTTTATTTCAAGGATTAGGCATCATAAGTATAGCTTTAATTTTTTCTGGATTTGTATTGATCCCTTTTCAGATACCATGTACTTGAGGAATTTCCAAGCTCCTACACCAAAGGTACATTTCTTGGGGTTAAGTCCCATGTTAAATTGGCCCATTCTCTGAAAGATTTCATAAAGGTCATCAAAATGTTGCTTTATTACTCTACTCTTGACAATCATGTCATTTACATAAACTTCCATGTTCTTCCCCAATTGTTATGTGAAGACTCGGTTCATTAGTCACTAGTAAGTTGCTTCAGTATCCTTCAATTCGAATAGCATTTGCTGATAGCAGTATACTGCCTCCTCTATCATTAAGGCCATCTTTTCCTTGTCTTCAGGGTGCATATGAATTTGATGATATCTTTTAAAGGCACCCATAAAGGATAGTATCTTGAATTTTGAGGTGGGATCAATCAGTTGGTTTATGAAGGGTAGCGAATAGAGGTCTTTTGGGTAGGCATTGTTAAGATTGGTATAATTTATGCACATGCTTCATTTGCCATTTTCTTTTTTCACCAAGACAATGTTGGCAAGCCATTCAGGGTATCGTGCCTCCCGGATGATGCTTGCCCTCAGCATATTTCCATTTCTTCTCTAACAAAGTCATGTATTTCAGGTGCCATATTGCACTTCTTCTATTGTACTGGCTATGTAGAGGAGTTTACTTTTAGCTTGTGAGTAATAACTTCTAGGCCTCTTCTTAGAACTTTACTGGGGGGGACCATGCAAAAACATCGAAATTGGCTTTTACGAATTGAATGAAAGACTACTTTACCTCAAGAAGAAGGTCTTTGACAAATTTTATCATCTTTCTGGGGGCTACTTCTACCATTCAATGTTCTTAGACCGTGTTAAAATTATTTCATTCTCTTAGGGTTATTCTCTTTTCTTATTTGCCTCCGCTGGTGTGAGCTGGTCATTTTATGGCCTTCACAAGGTGGCCACATAATTTTGTTGGAATGTGGCCTGATTAATAAAGATAGTGGTATCCCCTATAGGGGTTGCAAAAATGATTATTAACCACCTAACATCTGATCAAATGTGAAATTGTACCTAGGCCGACCTTCTGAATATAGCATTGTATGGTAAGGGGATGTCTAAGACCAAAAATTCCATAGTATGTAAGTCGTAAGAGATCCTCCATTCTTTATCCATAACCATCTGCATTAAGGGTAAATTAATGGTTCCGAGAGTAGGAACTTCCTCTCTACTTACTCCAAAGGTTGGCCCCGATGTGGAGGATAAGGAAGACTTCTTAATCTTGATTTTCCCTAGCAACTTGGTAAAGAGGACGTTCACGTTGGCTCTAGTATCCAAGCAGATTATTTTTACATCGAAATTGTTAATCTGGGCTTTGAATACGAATGAATCCATATGTAAGATAGCACCCTAAAACCATCGGACCTAGTAAATACCTTGTTAGGATTAGCTACCTCCAATTGAGCAACCTCTTACTCTTATTGTTTTCTTGCCATAGAAGGCTCCCCTTTGGTAATCATATGGATGATTCTTGCCAATGGTCCCAAGTTCCTATGGTCCCTCAGAAAGGATTGCTATCTTTCTAGCCTTTGTCCTCTATTGCAGTCATCATCATCATTTCTTCTGCAGGGCCTTTTCGGCAATGGGATGACTATTTGAACATAAATTCCTTCAACTTCTCCACTTGTATCATTTCCTTAAGAAGACTTTTCAACTGCCGGCATTCCTCAGTGTCATGCCCATTGTCTTTTTTATGTTTCTAGTATTTCTTAATGTCTATTTTGTTTAAGGCTTACATTAGCAGGGGGCATCTAAGGACTTGGTTTTTTTTTTCTCTCCAGAGCATACAAAATGTTTGACCTAGTTTTCTTTAATGGTAAAAGAATGAGCTCTATTTAGGTTTACTCGACACTCCTACTCTTCTTATTGGGTTTGTTATCCCTGCTTCTGGGTTGTTCTAATGGTACCGTCAGCCATTTAAGTTCTTTTGCATGCATGTGTTGTGTAGCCCAATCAAGAAAATACTCGATGCCTCTTATAGGGCTCTCATGAAGGTCTCAGGCTAGCCTTGAATCTTGTGTTAGTCATTGAGTGATAGCAATCAAGTGCAATTCTAGGGACAGTGCCTGTACCTGCAAGGCCTCAACGTTAAACCGTTGAACTAAGTCTCTCAATGGCTCGTCACGGCCTTGTTGAATCTTCAAGAAGTGGGATACGGTCTTCAGGGTCGGTCGACTCCCTAGGAAGTGATGCAAGAATGCCTAAGAAAGGTCCCTAAATGATGAAAAGCAACGCCCTCAATTAGTGTTGAACCAGGAAGTGGTGGCCTTATCAGCGTTGAGCTAAAAGCCCTACATAAAACCACATCCGAAGCCCACTCTAGCCTCATGGAGTTGACATATCTTCACAAGTGGTTAATTGGGCCAGTAAGGCCATCGTACAGGTCAATCTTTAGCATGTGGAACTTTTCGGGGGCAGGCGCATTAATTATCTCATCCGTAAAATGCTAGAGCCATGTTTATTCGACATTGATGCCATGGCCAAAGCCTACCTTTAAAGGCTCAGGGGCTCGTATGCGCTACTCCATTTGATCAATCCTTTATAGAATATCATTGCTGTCACTGCCTCCAGAACCATCAGATAGATCTAAAGATATTAGGGGCTCGAAGGCCTGTACCCCTGGGAACAAAATCTTGAGCTAGGGCTTGGTGAGGCTCTCTTGGTGCCAGGTGGCTTTCTGCGGCTTCTTCTAGGGCTTTAGGTTGGGCCCTCTAAATCTCCTGCTACAACATCATTTTAAGTTGCTCAAATAAAGCGTGTTGTAGACCTTGGAACTGGTCATTGCCCAATGGTGCAAGGCCTTTCCCTTTACGGGGGTTTCTTTAAGAGGCCGCGGGCTCCTAGAGATCTGCCCTTTGATGGGCCCTATCACTTACAGGCCCTACAAATCCAGCAGGGTGATGGTTCTCCTGGTCGTTATCTAGTTTATCTTAGTTCTCCAAGAGAGACCTCTGAAGGTTCACCATGGTTCCCATAGACTTCACTAATTTGGTAGTTAAAGGGATCGTATGATCTTAGCCCGAAAGTATGGTAAACTCTACAATAGAGTCCTGTGCACAAAGACAGTGACATCCCAGGGGAAACCCTTCGACAATTAAGTTATATTTCTAGCAAACAAAGAAGAGCTATAGGGTGGAGGGTCAAAGTGTTATAACTCGGGATTGGCAACCTACTACCTTTATATAGTCAAGGGAGATCTAAGTAAATAGCTTTTAGATAAAAATCTTCTAGCTAATCCTATAATTTTAGGATCTTATTTCCTCTATAAATGAGAGTCATTATATTAGCTTATTGGGCTTTTCTGTTGTGGATCAATTGGATAGGATTTAATCATTTTGGACCTCATACTAGGCCTATTTCCTACAATTTTTCATTATAATAAAACTTATAGTTTTATGAAACTAGTTATATAGAAACATGTGCATTTTTTTTTACTTCTTTGATATCACTTAAACAAATTATAATTTGGTAATCTTTTTGGAAATATTTAATATGATTATAAATAAAGGTAAAACTTAAGTGAAATTCATAAAATGTTATCTTATATAATTTTTTTATGTAGACAAAATTTGTAGTTTTATTATATTAGTTACGCAGGGACGTGTGCATGTGTTTTTTTAATTTATTTTTTTATTTAATATTTAATGTTTGTGCAAAAATAACGATTTGGTTATTGATCGATGAATCCATGCAAAATCTAATCTTCTAAATGAATTCACACTCCATGGTTTTTAGATTGTTATTATAAATAACAACAACTTTAAAAGGTTGCAAAAAAGTCTAACTCTTATTTTGATTTTATCAACATTATTAATTATTGTTTGATTAAGATACTTCTCCTTCTTGATTACACACGTGCATCTAGAATCTTATCTATTATTTTTAAAAGAGAAGTTTAAAAATAGTTGGAAATCTATTAGGTGAAAATTAAATGAAGCCTTTTGGAGTTATGAATAAGAAGAAAATAGGAGAAAACAAAACTATATTTTTTCTAACAAACTACTCCATTTATGTGATAAAGTTTAAAAGGACAAGTTCACGTCAAACGTATAATATTTATATTATGTTTAAGTTAGTTGTCAGTTTGGAACACTACTAAGATAATTCATGATTTGTTATAACAATCAAGATATGCATTGTTTTGTGTTTCAATAAAATTTATAGTTTTATTAAACTACTTAAACAGACACATGTGCATGTGTTTTTTATTCCTTTGATATCACTTAAACAAATTATAGTTTGGTAAATTTTTAAGAAATATGTAATAAGATTATATACAAAAGTAAAACCCTTACGTATATCTTCTTTCTTTGATCTTTGGAGTATGGCATTTCATTTTAAAATTTTGTTGTGAAAATATGGTGCCAAACTTCTGATTATTTTTTAGGTCAGATTTATACCTCTACTTCATTCATAAGAAAGGTCACTAATTCATCTTTTTTCCTTCTAGTAGCTACATCTTCCAGGAAGGATGCCCTTACCTCTACATATATTGATATCATAGGAGAGAAGGTTAGTGTGACCCTTAGATGGGGACCAACATGGAAACTCATACTACTTTAGGGAGAAGTATTAAGAGGACCTTTGGCCTCCCTAACAGGCTTCAATAATAGGTCCTTAAAATAATGCAAAAGAAGCAACAAGAGGAGTACTTTTCTATTTATAGGAGTATCCCAAAGACCCTATTTCTTGGTGGCAAGGCAAAGTGTCTTTTTGGAGGATAAGTCCTCACTATTTGATGTGTTAGATTGTCTTGGCCTTTTTTGGGACATCCACTAGCTAGAGTATGAGACAAGCTAGCTTACCAAGAATGTGAGGGCAATACTTGCACACCACCTCCATGTATGCTTCGAATATTTTTTTTATCCTTGTGTTTATATGTATATACAATACCTATAGTAAGCATGATTCCATTTCTGTTGCTAGACTCTTATTCTTCGAAATGGCATCTTAGTGGGGCTGGAAAAGATGGAAGAGACAAACAAAGAATTGTATGCCATCAAATGACCCTTAGTTAGGAGAATGTCATGCTTCAAAAAAGGGTGTTGGATCTCGAAGGGGAAAAGAAGGATTTGAAAGACAATGTTGATGTCATTACTCAGGATGAGGCCCTCTAAAGCTTTATTACATATCTGGGCTTGTTAAAGGATGCAGAAGTGGAGGTAGATAATAGGTTCGATTCTAGCTGTAGTATGATAGAAAAGGTAGCCTGCCAAAGGGTGCATAGGTATGGGGGGTCAACTTAACTTACTTAAGTAAGACTATTAGGCCTTACATTCTAGTTGGGGGATACTAAGGCTAGAGGTTTGATCTTGATAAGAAAGTGGTAGCTCTAGAAGCTAAGAATGTCCATTTCGGTAGGAAGATTATAAGAAAGTGAGATGATGATGACTAAGGTTCATCTTAAAGCTATTTAACGGGTTTCACTTGATGTCACCACTAAGTTGAACAAGCCTATCCAGATTTGAATATGTCTAGTTTGGATGTCTTGCATGATGTCCATGTGGAACAACCCTCTCATGCAAGAAGGAGAAGCTCAGTAGCAAAGTTTTCAATTTCATTAAGGAATGTGGCCTCGAGGATATTCCTTTAAAGGAGTAGAAACTTTTACAAGAACTTTTTAAGTTATACCTGTAATTTGTTGATGGATATTACTTCATTGTATCTTATATTTTACATTTAAAATGACATATTTTATTTCAAGAGGCCTTAGCCTTAATGTGATTCTAACCCAGTAGTGGACTCTCATAAGTCCTATAGGTTTTAAAGACATTTTTAGAGGCCTTAGCCTCAATGTGTTTTTAACCGAGCAGTGGACTCCCATAGGTTTTCTAAGTTTTTAATGACTTCTATCATTTCTAAAGGCCCTAGTCTCGGTGCAGTCTTAACTCAGCAACAGGCTCCCACAAGTCTTTTAGGTTTCAATTAAATATTTGGCACTTTTAGAGGCCCTAGGCTCAATGTGGCTTTAGCCCAGTAGTTGACTCATCTAGGTCCTTTAGGTTTCAATTTCATTGGTCCAACATTTGCATATGTTGGGTTTTAAGAGTTAGTACAATAACGAAAATAAATCAAGACCTCTAGGATCCATGTAAACTGAGGTAAATCACGTGTTCATCACATGTTTAAGAATTGTATACCTTTCAGATTGAGATCTTTTTCTCAATTGTTCAGTCAAATCATAGTACTTAGACAGTTGTGTCCAAGTTCTCTAAGCTATTTGCGTGAACAAATCAAGTTGCCAATGTTCGTTTCACGAGAACTAGCTAGAGCATTCTTTGTTTGCCTCATAGTGCTAGCTGTACCCTTTAAGGATTTGAAAACAAGGAAATATATGAGCAGATTTTCCTGTGGCCATGATTGAAATGTTCTAAAATATACTTCTTCCTTTTCGTAAATGTTGATCTTTTTATGTTTTTTTTACTAAAATTTGATTTAAGTATATTCATATTTATTTGTATTGTTAAAAATTCTTAAAAATTATATTTATAAACTAGATTCTTTAAGGTACCATTTTCATATAAAAAATTTATATTTCTACAAGAAATTTTGAAAGAAAGAAAACCATAAATTAATTTTTGTAAATAGTAAAAAGGATAAATTTTGCAAGACGGAGGTAGTACCTTGTTGGATGATTTGCTAGAGTAGCTAGTAAGAGATATAATGGGCTTTTCCCTTGGTACCAAGAGATTTGGAGTTGTAAAATTCCTTGTTTGAAAGCTTTTCCATCAATGAATCTCCTCCGACCATTACCATAACCGCTTTCCATCACCCAAACTCAAAGCCCTTCCAGTGAGGGGTATAGCTCATAAAGGATGAGGAAGGGCACTCACAGCCCTAGAATTTTTTAAATTTTAATTAGTAGCTGTTAAACATTTGATGAAATTATATGAATATTAAAGTTAAGTTCATATCTATATATTTTTCAATTAATTATCGGCTTTAATATATTTTAACCTTTTTTAATGTTTTAATGAGTTTGGTATATTTCAGATAACACAAAAAACCCACAATCCCTGACTCTCGTCTTGTCTTCTCTTAAAAAAATTCTTCATTGCCCATCTACTATTCGCATTCCTAAAAGCCCTTGGTTCGAGCCTTTTGCCCATTCTATTGATTCTAGGACCAAAGCATGTTTCCTCACTAATGAAAGTCTGTTTTAGTTTAGTAACTCCAATACCTATCAAGTAATGCTTAAAATACATTTTGCATTTTTCCGTTTTGATCCTTTTTATATGTGTGTTCTTGATTTTGGGTTTTTAATTGTTAGTGAGTAATGCTACATGTTAGTATACAAGCTGCCACCTAGCAGATTGCCCAATTGTGTGGCCTGAAGGTCAGTATTCATAGATTTGATTTGGAAATTTATCCCAATAAATATAATTTCAGTTGCCTCTTATCTCAAGCAAGGCCTTTATGGTTTAGTTCTATTTCCTTATTTGGTTGAATGAGCATTGACATTTGAAAAACGTATCACTTCCTTTGTCCCGCTTTCTTTGCTCCATTTGTTTTTTGCATTGAGATTAAAAAATGATAAAAGTATATATCTTTCTTTTTCCCCATTTGCCATTCACTTCTTATTTCCCCCTAAAAAATTGCTTATGGTAGCCTTCGTCTTTATCTCCGTCTCTCACTTCCCCTTTAATCCTTGCATGCTTGCCTTTTCCTTGTTTGCCCCACCCACTTCTCGTCTTCCAGCCTCTTTCTTCGCCCCATTACCTCTAACTCTGAGCTCAAACTTGTTTTTTACCTCTCCCTTTGATTGTCTTTCCCTTCGTCTCAAACTTCTCGATTGCCTATCCCATAAGAATAAAGGATGCCTAGAAGAAATACAACGAACAAATTACTTTAGACAAGATCAATCAACCAAAAAATGAAGAAAACACAAAAGCCAAAAAAGATTCGCCTCCTCAATCTGACATCCTTCATTCTATTTGTTTCGTCATCTCCATCACATCGATTCGTAACCCCTACCTCTATCATGTCAATTCATAACCTTTGCCTTTATTGCGTCAATTCGTAACCTTCGCATCTATCGTATTGATTTGTAACCTTCGCCTCTACCACATTGATTCATAACCTCTTACTCCATTAAATCAATTCGTAACCTCTGCCTTATATTTCTTTTTTTTTTTCTAGAAATTTTCAATGGTAAAGGTTCTATTTTGTTCATTTTTTCAAGTTTTGGAAATCTAATTGGAAATTGTTTAATTAATTTTTTGGGCTCTTGTGTTGATCTTTTTGAATTTGTGTAGTTAGTGGAAGGGAGGAAAAATAGAAAAAAAGAAAGGGCAAATAAACAGTGGTATAATTGTCATTTTACTTATTAAAAGTTACTAAAAGATGAATGATACAAAGAATTTGGGACAACCCAAAAAGGAAATTGATGCAAAGAATATGAGACAAAAGAAGTAGTTTTTTATGGATTGTAATATTGCATCTTTAAGTAGTAATTAGAAGCATATGGTAACAAGCTTTTCTTAATTATTAAGAAAATTAGCTTCACAGTTAAGAAATGAACTTGAGTACTATTTTAGCATCAATAACAGAGCTTTGTACATGTTAATGACTCACCCTATAGCTTTGTATCCTGGCTTTACCCCTACTTCCAATACCGCAACAGTCTAGCCCCGTTATCCATTTGTATCGACCTTGTTGCAAATTCAACATCAAATATGGTAATCCTGAAGGCATCTTAATATTGGCCTTCTCCCAAAATGACAATTTTTAGGCACCGATAAGCCTTGGATAGCCATCGATGACATTGACTAATGGTGGTGAAATGACAGTAATTCATAGAAGCGAATTGGATTTAAGGATCCAAATGTCAAGACTTGGTGGGAGTTGCTTAAGTTAGGTGGGATATATTTGGAACAAGAATATTGCGCAAATGCACAAATATGCATGGTAGACGAAGGGTGAAAGTCGAGTCCAATTCTCCGAGTTTGAGTTGTACTCGTCCTAAAATAGCCACAATTCTCCGAGTTTGAGTTGTACTCGTCCTAAAATAGCCATACTTTAGTCTTAATATGTTTGCTTGAACTAGAACCAATTATTCATTAGGCCTAAACAGAATCGAACCTAAAAAATTCAGGTTTGAAATTTGGTATTTTTGTTGGCCCGATTTTTAAGCCTTTAACAAATAAAAAAATGACACGATGAGGATGAGGAGATTTGAAGGGGCAATCTCAAGTGGCGCTCTAAAATCACTTCATTTTCTCAAAGGTTTTATGGATTTTTTAGTCGATAAGTATAGATAAAGCATTTGATCCTTGAAACTAGTTGGAAGTTTCGAGAATTGGATTTACTTACTAATTGGGATTTTGAATCCAACTTGATTTCACCATGTGGGTTGAGGTCGAATCGCTCTTTCATACTAAGCCCATCTTCAAGATCCATAATGTAGAAGCCATCACCAACAAGTAGATCCAGGACAAGCAGAAAGAGCTTCGATATCTCATTAGCATGCGTTACTTGGAGCTGGTCGACTCCCACCGACTCCATTGTCCAAATGAAATCCACCTATGATGGCATCACCTCTTCCATCTCTTCCATCCACCTCTACATCTACTCCATTTCTATCAAAATCACCAAACAACATGCTTTAAACCTTAACCGTCTCCACATCTATGGCATAGCTTGCCACATAAAATACCTTGTTGACACTCCTAATAATATTTGGAGCTGCCTTGACAAGTCCATCTTCCTCGAGGTTGTTGCCAAACATGTCCAAGGTAAGCACGTCCACTCCAACCTCATTTTGGATCCCAATCACAACAATAATATATTTCACGTTTGATTAAATTTGTCAAATTTGACCTAAATGAACCTAACTTCAACAATAGAAAAAAAAGGGTTCAAGCCGAATCAACCCAAATTGACATAATTTTTATGGCAAAATCAACTTGAATCCAATATTTTTGGAGTAAAATCCACCAATGTCACCTAGTTATTTTTTTGTCCTAATTAGATACCTCACTTTCAAGTTGTCCTAGCGAAGTACCTTATTTGTTGTTGCACGTCCTATCTATGTACTTTTTGTTAATTTCAAAGCTATATCTGATGGAAAATGTTGATTTAACATAAAAAAAATTAAAATAACACTTATAGTCCTTTAATTTTTTTCTATCAACAATTCTAAATTCTAATATTTTAAATCTATTATTTACATCTCTGGTTTCATTTAGCCATTATTTTCCATTAGATCGATGACATTTATAAGATATCTGTGCCAGATAAAATAAAAAACTTAGGTTGCTCACGATGAATTTTATCAAATATTTTTGTGTAGATATTCGGTTTTTGTTTAGCTGGCGGCCTCTATGTAGACTCACCGGCTAGAGGGTAGTATTCTGTAGCTACCCTCACACGATTGTGCCTCCTCAAAGTGATGCGTCCGTCCTGAGCAAAGAGATTTCAATTGCTAAAAGAGATCGCTCTGTTTCGTAAGTCGTTAACCTAGATTTTCTCGCTCCAGCTTCCGCCTCATCATCTTTCTTTCCTCTCGTCTCTGCGTTTCCTGGTAAGCGAATCGATTCTTTGCGTTATTTCAATTCACTACTTTCTTTATCTGTTCCTGCTTCCTCTGTTCCTTATCATCGTTTTCAGTTGTTGCCGCTCGTCTGATCCTGATCCGATTGATTGATTGTTTACTGCTTGAAGTTGGTGGCTATGGGTAGTTCGAGATTCAATCTTATCTAAACATCTTATGCTTGTGACGAAATTCTTCACTACCGTGATGGAATTTGATGTATTGGATCCATTGCAAAGAAGTATCTTTAAGATGGGAAGAATTGAAACTCGTCGATGGAGTTTAACTTCTTTCGAATTTTAATCTTTATCGGAAATTTTTTTGAAGAATTGGAACTTCTAGATGGAGTTTTAACTTCTGTCAGAATTGCTGGAAGAGTTTAAACGCGATTCAATTTTATCTAAAAGATGGGAGAATTGAAATTCGGCGATGGTGTTTAAGTTCTTTCAAGTTCGAATCTCTATTCAGAATGTCGGAGTAGTTTTTTACAGGATAAACTCACTTTCTCTATGGATAATCCTGTAGCAGGAACAGAATTTAGCATTGATATTACTGCCTTTAGGTTTCTTTCGTACAAGTCCTCTTGTGATTGATTATCTGGGCTTGTTTGTATTTATTTATTTCTTTTTTCAACTGTATTTGAATGCAGTTCTACTTATCTGTTGATTGCTTTAGTATTTGTTGTTTTCTTCCTGAAAAAAAATAGTTGCAGCCTAGAACATGCCAGAAGATTTGGAGTACCGCTGTTTTATTGGTGGCCTCTCATGGTCAACCTCTGATAGGCGTTTGCAGGATGCATTTGAAAAGTTTGGACACCTTCTCGAGGCAAAGGTGATGATCATTTTTCTGTGCTTTGGGAGCACTTTTTCTTCAAATATTCCTTTTGGTGTCATTGACACCTCTTACCTGGTGATGAATTTCACACTACCATGTCTTTAGTGTCATCTTTCTAATTTCCATAAGTTTTCCATGGATTGGAAACTGCTGAAAATTTATGTTTTTACTAAATTTTGAGGAACCAGGTATGATTGAGGCGTGGTTGATTGATAGATTTATTGCATGAATTTTGAGGAAGAGAGTGGCTGACTTGAAACGCTTTCTTAGTGTGTCAAGTGCATTGTACTTGACAATATTGTTGGTCAGGTTCTTGATGTTTGGTTTCCCAGTTTACTGGTTCTGGGTAAGCAAAACAACATTTTCATAAGAACTCTACTATGTTGATTTTATGCTTATTTTCTTTGTGCTGAGGGGAGTACAGGAATTGGATTCTGACCTGGAGAATTCTACTTCATTAGGTAGTTGTTGATAGGGTGACGGGGCGTTCCCGTGGATTTGGATTTGTCACTTTTGATGAGAAGGAAGCTATGGAAGAGGCTATTGCAGCAATGAATGGTATGGATTTGGATGGACGTAATATAACAGTTGATAGAGCTCAACCTCAGCAAGGATCTGGTAGAGATTATGATGGTGACCGTGACCGTGGCCGTGATCGTGGTCGAGATCGTGATCGTAACCATGAATATGGTGGTGGACGTGGTTCTAATGGCGGGGAATGTTTTAAGTGCGGGAAGCCTGGACACTTTGCTCGTGAGTGCCCCAGTGAGGGGGCTAGGGGAGGTAAGTATGGTGGAAGGGATGATCGTTATGGTGGAGGTGGAAGAGGTGGTGGTGGCAGTCGCTTTGGTCCTGATAGGAGCGGAGATCGCTTTGGTGGGCATGGCAGGGATTCTGGAAACCGTGGAGGTCCTGGAGGGGATAGGTACAGTCGTGATCGTGCTGGACCATATGAGCGCCGTGGAACTGGTGCTGGTTCACGTTCTGGTTGACATGTCTATCTGTGGTATGCATTGTCCTAACCTTTTCAGTTTCATCGATCAGTCTCCATTTGTATTATCCATTTATATTTAATTAAGTTTTGCTGGTGTCATGATACCTGCATGTTTTTTTTTTTGCAGGTGCTGAACTGGAGTTGCTGCTTTTACTCTTTATGAAGCAAGAAGCATAAATTTCCTTTGTGGGATTGTTCTCGTCATTGTCTGCAGATACAATCTGATAGTTACAGTTCATTGAAGTGTGAAATTGGCACAACTGTTTCTGTTTCTAAAATGCCTGTTCGATGGTTGGGTTACACAGGGTCTAGTGCTATTTGACATGCTCTCGCAATTTGGTGTTGTGCTCTCTGTGAATGCTCTTTTTGGTCACATATGCGTGGTCGACTGCGAAGGCGATGATTTCTCTGCAACTTTGCCTAGAAATTGTTTTTCGTGACATTTGCGATTGTTGGGAGTAAATCTGGTATGTGCATGGAAATTTTGAGGATTAATGGGGAGGGTTCCACCATTGTGGTTTTGCTTCTTACTTGGAAGTATAAGCTGTCTTTAGAAGTGAATGCCCCTTTTTTGGCTGCCCTGTTTTCAGTAACATATTGAATAAACAGGAGTCAAGCGGGTAATATGTTTCTTCACTTCTATTTTCCTCAGTGGTGGTTTTTTTGGTTTAAGGTATATGTGGCATTAATATTATTGACCTTTTGGCAGGGTGCTTGGCTCTTTATGCCGTTGTTGGATGGTTGCGTTTCTTTATTGCTAATTGGCCATGGGTTCTAGATACGTTAAAACTATGAATCTTTTTGGGAAGCAACGACAGGTGCATATTAATTCAATATATAAGCCCAAACACATCTTGATGGAGCCCTGATTGGAGTTTTGTTCGCTCTAAGTTGTTGCAGGTTTCGGCTAATCTCTGGAGTTAAATGAGTAGTTGATAAAATCTATTTCATAGGTTCACTTTATACGTTACTCTGGCTATATTATTTTTATTTTTCTGGTCGGGGAAGTTCGATGATCCAATCTGCTGAGATGCGGATAAGTTATTGTATCAGCCAGCCAGCCAGGTTCTATCTAGGGCTTTCTTGCCTTGATATATTTTTTGCTAGAATTAGGTGATCAAATTGTTCTTTGTCATGCACTGGGGTTTTACGATTGAGAATATGGGTCCTTGGTGCCAGCACCAGCTATGATACAATTTTTGTCAGGTTTCTAGATGCCTTTATGAAGGCTGTAAATCAATATCTCACCCATTCTTGTTAGGATTTTGCCCTGGTGACCATATTGGTTCCCGGGGTAGAGAAACTTGGAGGTCTTTTCGTTGCTAGATTGTTATTCAATTTGTGAATCTGTTTCAAAAGCACATGCTTTCCCTTCATTTCCTTGTAATATATTCTTGTTGGAGCCAAATTTTCTTTCTGCTGAAAACTGAGAATTGATTTGTATGTTCCTGACTGTCTTTTTAGTGAAAATGAGAATCAAATAATTTGAGCAAGTGGAAAGCATTGTATTCTCCTTCCATACGAACAATTTGTTTGACCTTTCATTTTATGGTATGCTAGAACTTTGCACATGTAATGTAAGGTTATGTGATATGCTTTTCATTAGATTTGGAATCAAAATCACATGTATCAGGCACAAACCGATAAATCAACCGAATTTGGAATTGAAATCAGAATCGTGGGGGAAATCGTCTTCGTGTTCTTATGATCTGTGATGGTGTTACCGATGAGTTTATTGGTTAAGTTGGAAATCTGTTCTAATGCACTATCTGTGGAAATACATTTCCACCCGTCGGGGTTCGAAGATGGTTCCGGGCCATTGATCTAATACTGTCTTATAAAACCTGTTATTTTTTATACCGCATGTGGATTAAGACTTCTTTATTTTTACTTTATTTTTTAATATAAAATTATTAGTTTATTTATTTTTATATAAAGTACATATACTTATCTAAAAAAATTACCAGCATTTGTATTTTTTATTGAGTCCTACGTATTTTTTTTTTTAATTTTCTCCACTTCTCTCTTTTTAAGGATTATAATATATATATATATATAATAATAATAATAATAAAGTTATCTTATTTGGAAAGATAAGAAGGGAATAACTATTTTGAAACCATAAAAAAAATAGAGGTAAAATATTATAAAATGGAGAAGTGTGTATATATATATATATATATATATAAAGTAAGAGCATCTATAAAGGATAGTATGGGCTTTTCACATAATAGGTGAAATGCAAAACTGATAAGTGGCAGATTTTTCATTTCTAATAAGTTAACTGTAATTTTTTACACGTGATCTACCGAAAACATTTTTTATGCTCTGGTGCAATATAATGTTGATATATGACAATCAACGGTGCAATTTTTGACTTACATCCAAGTTTTGAATTAAAAATTAAAAAATCAGATTAAATTTAAATAAATTCATAATTAAGATAAATACACATCTCATCTCATTTAAAGTTAAGAACTGATAATGATTTATTTTGTCAAAGACGGCTCTGGTAGCGATCTGTTTCGCCTCAGAATAGCTAAACAAACAGCCTCTCATCTTATCTCATTAGAATCTTCTCTTACGTATATTCTTCTTCCATTTTTCTCTCTCCCCCACAATCTATTCTCAACAAACGAAACGACCTCTCATCTTGCAGAGCCTCAAACTGCTTCTGATCTTGTCATGGCTCCTTATAATTTATTTATTGATTTTTTTGCCGCAATTACAACCAACTAGATATATAGACAGCGAACTTCGCAATGCCCTGCGCATAGCATGGCCGCAATGACGGCGGTGCCAGAGGAGAAAATGGCTTCATTTTGTTCGGCGTGCGACTCGCAGAAGGTTCGCCATCGTCCTCTTCCTTGAGGAAAAATTTGACTACTAACTATCAACAGGATTTCTGTTTACCTCAAACAAGGGAGTTCAAATTTTCACAAATTCACAATGTATCAAACCCGTGGAGGAAATCGATGATTGTTTCATTTCGGATTTTGACCCTTCAGACTCCATCACCGTCACCAAGCTCTCCTTATCGGACTTCGACGATGGCGATGCCGACAATGTTGACATTGCCTAGGAGAAAGGCTAGGTTGCTTCTAGATCTTACCTGCACTTGAGGCATCTCCACCTGAATTTTCCGTTCAGAACGACACCGTATGAGGGCTGCTGCGATCTGTGCTCTTCTTACGTCTGCGAAAAGGCCTCATTGCGACGCTTCAGATAATGTGGAGCACTGGAAATCTGAATGGCATTCGAGGAACCGGATTAAAAAAAAAAAATAAGCAGTCGGTTTCATAAAATTTTCAAATTCTTTCTTGGAATTTGAAGTTGGGGTGCAGTTAATTTCTTAGTGTTTTAGACCTTGGAGGGATTGCTGGTTCCATTTTGGATGTGGTCGTCGCTAATTTAGGATCCATTGTTCTTGGTACACTAAATCCTGGTTTGATAGCTAAGCACAATCTTAGAAAATCCAAGGGGTAAGCTACCTACAAAGAAATAGGAAATGGGAGTGATTTAAAATTGAAAAGCAGTAGATAGATATCATAAGTGAAAAGGGTAAGACATAGATGGATAAGAACTCCGAATATCTCATAAATAAATTTGACATTTTAAGATATTATCCACCTTAATGCATTATTTGTTTTTTTTTTTTGTTTTGTTTATCCCTCTTTTATGTGTATCTTTTCCTTACCAATCGCGCATGAGATCTTAAACCCAACAACCAGTTCCATTCATATTCCCAAGTAAGGACGGAAGGATTTTTTTTTCAAGAGTTCGATGCAGGGTTTTAGGAAATGAGGGCGAGGGAATTTTAGGGTTAGGGGATTTTGTTTTGTTTTTCTCTAATCTATATTTATGTTTGTTCTAGCTTTTGGCTGGAACTTGTACTCTTCTTTTAATTAGTAAATTTCTTTGCCATTAAAACATTTATATGAGACATTTCTAAATAAGTATGAAAAATTCCTTCAAAAGAAGAAGCATTTCAAAGCAATTTAATTTATCAAATAATTCACAAAAAGTAGATGTCACTCCAGCACAAGCAGCCACTGCAAGTCTTCCAATAGTTGATAGTCGGCCATCCTTTTCTTTAAAAATTTTCTAGAAATTTATAAATGAAAGGTTAACTAAATGCACAAGAATTAATTACTTCATAATCATTCTAATTCAAATTGTAATGTTCTATTATTTCTATATAAATTAATAAATTTAATAATTAGTAAAATTTGTCACAATAGATAAATTTGTAGGCAATACTCGCCATACTCTTCCAATAATTGATCGTCGAGACCCAAATCGTAATTCGTCATATCGATTCCGGCATCATCGTCGTGAAACTCTTGAATTGAAATGCCTTTATCGGCGGGCCGAGATCGGCGACGGAACAAGGCTAGGCCGGTGTTGCGGGAAGATGAACTATCTGTTGACTAAATTGTTAGTTTTACTTGAGAGAATATAATATTTTGAGTAAAATAATATTTATATTTATTTACCAAAAAGTATATATATATTTTTAGTGGACTAGTCGATCAGAGAGCCGTTGCGGGCGTCTGGGCGGTCGGGGCGGGGCGGTCCGGTCCGGTCCGGGCTGGCGGGTTCGTCTGGTCCGGGCCGGTCTTTTTTGCGTTTTAGCTTTTGACCGGCGGGAGGCCTGTATGGAAGCTGCAAGTTGAAGTCTCATCGGATGTATTAACAAAGAAGATAGAAAAGCAATGATCGTATATGTAGCAAGTAACATGGATGAGATGAACTTAATTGTGGGACAAATCTCCCAATCTGCAGTTTATAGAGCAAATCTCCAATTCAGTTTCGTTGGATGCTGCGAAGAGGGTTTTGCCCATCGAGATCGGGTGGGCGCCGGATCATTGATCGCCACTGTTAACTGCAACAGCCAACTGGCAAAGCGAATCTCACATTTTAATCACGGTCTTCCTGTTTCTTAGAAGAAAGCCGCGAAATCATGAAGCCAATTCCGAACAATTTCAACCGGCGTCGATCCCTGAACAAGCATACCTCTGTTCAACAGCTGCTGTCACTTGACGCTGGAACTACAAACCCAAAACCCTCCGAAAACAATCGCCACCAGGAGCAGCACCCAGTAAAACCCAGCTCGCTAACACAAGGAGAACTGATTTCTCTCATAAAATCGTTTTCCGGCGAGACTCAGTTGCCCCAAATCCATGCCCACCTCCTCCGTTGCTCCCTTATTCACCATCACAATCTTTCCCTCCAACTTCTGTCCCGTGCTTTGTCATCTTCCTTTACTGGGTTGCGTTATTCCCGGCGAATTTTCGATCAGATTCTGAGACCATCTCCGTCGCATTACAACGCCATGATCAGAGCTTACTCCTCCAGTGATTCGCCGGATCAGGGGTTACAATTGTACAGAGAAATGAGGCAAAGAGGTGTTCGAGCGGACCCGTTATCGTCTTCCTTTGCCGTAAAGTCTTGCGTCAAGCTTCGATGGTTATCCGGTGGTTTGCAGCTTCACGGAAGGATTTTGAGAGATGGGCAGCAATCAGATCGCTTGTTATTGACCACTTTGATGGATTTCTATTCCAACTGCGAGAGGCCTGTTGAAGCATGCAAAGTGTTCGAGGAGATGCCTCAGAGAGATACTGTATCTTGGAATGTCTTGATTTCTTGCTGCTTGCGTAATGGTAGGACAAGGGATGTCCTTGCCTTGTTTGATAGGATGAAAGCAGAGGGTTTTGGCTGCCAGCCTGATAGTGTAACTTGCTTGCTTGCGCTACAAGCCTGCGCCAATTTGGGGGCACTAGAATTTGGTGAAAAGGTCCATAGGTACGCCACAGAAAATGGGCATGGTGGTGCTCCTAAATTGTCTAATTCGCTTATAACAATGTACTCGCGTTCTGGAGGCATGGATAAGGCATATGACGTTTTTCTAGGGATGGGAGAGAAAAATGTGGTTTCTTGGACCAGTATCATATCTGGTTTCGCAATGAATGGTTATGAAAGAGAGGCTGTTGATGCGTTCCAAGAGATGGAAAGAATGGGTGTGCTTCCGGATGAGCAGACATTTACAGCAGTTCTTTCTGCTTGTAGTCATGCTAGAATGGTAGATGAAGGGATGTGTCTTTTCCGTCGTATGAGTGAAGAATTTGGTTTTGTGCCTAACATTCACCATTTCGGATGCATGGTAGATCTCCTAGGCCGTGCAGGTTGGCTCGATCAGGCTTATCAACTAATAATGTCGATGAGTGTTAAGCCAGATGCAACAATTTGGAGGACATTGCTGGGGGCTTGCCGAATTCACAGCCATTTTGCTCTTGGAGAGCAGGCAATTGAACGTTTGGTGGAACTGAAAGCTGAGGAAGCCAGTGATTATCTTTTACTGTTGAACATATATTCATCTGCTGGCAACTGGGACAAAGTGAAGGAACTCAGGAAGTTCATGGAGGAGGAAGGTATCCGGACCATCCCTGGGAGTAGTACAGTTGAACTGAAAGGAACAGTTCACGAATTTGCTCCAAGTGATGTCACACACCCACAAAAAGATGATGTCTACAAAGTGCTGAATGAGATTATAGAGCAGTTGACGATTGCTGGTTATGTGTTAGATATATCACCCGAAATGCATGATTTGGGGGCTGAGGCAACAGAGCACGCTGTAGTTCACCACAGTGAGAAGCTGGCTATTGCTTTCGGACTTCTTTCAACTCTACCAGGGACAACAATTAGGGTGTCCAGTAGTTCACGTTTATGCACTGATTGCCACAATTTTGCCAAGATTCTATCCGGCGTTTATAACCGGAAGGTTGTCATCAGAGATCCTGCTAGGTTCCATCATTTTAGAGAAGGGCGCTGCTCTTGCAATGACTCTCGGTAGCGGCAAAATCTCCTGTTTAAGGATGTATACCTGCTTGCATCATTGAGCAATAATACTACCTAATCGTCCTACTGATTCGGCTTTCATGCCATTCTCATTTGAACGTAGATATGACAATCTAACTACCGCTGGTCTCGTTTGATCCTGCTTCATGACATGATGAGAAGGCAAGTGAAAAAGAAAAGCTTGAATTGAGACTGATTTATAGGATAGTGAACCAGTCCACAGTTATTTCATATATGAAGGTCCTACAAACTCGTAACTCTCATTGGGTACTGATAAAATCCATTGCATCTACAACACTGAAATGTCCTGAAAAACCTGATTAAAAGTTTCATTCTGTGAGCCTCATTCGTAAAAAGAAACATGAAATCCGTCAATCTACAAAACTGAAAATACTGATGCAGGGATAGTTCAAGACTGCTGAACCATATGTCTTCTCTCTATTGTCACATACATCCAACAGCCCATTCATGGCCATTAGATTAAGCTGAAACAGGTTGTTTCTGTGCAAATGCGATTCCTTTCTCGATACTGGCTTTCAGTTCAGGCTTAAGTGCTTCTAGGGCTTTCTGTTCATACTCAGTCAATCCTTGGAGGTCTGATGGAATCAGAGCTTCAATCCCTTTCTTTCCGAGCTTAACCCTAGATGCAAAATATGGGAGCTCGGTCAGATCTGACTCCACAAAAGAGCACTCATAGACATCCCCATCTCCATCCAGAGCACGAAGAGACGACTCCACAAATCTAGCTGCTGCATATGCCATAGAAAGAGTTGCTGATCCTGCACCAGCCTTCGCCTCCACAACCTCTGTGCCAGCATTCTGGATCCTGACAGTAAGTTCCTCTATTTCTTCATCAGTGAAACTAACAGAGGGTTTGGTCTTTGACAGCAAAGGTAATATGGTGATCCCTGCGTGTCCCCCGACAACTGGCACATCCACATCAATGAGCTTAAGGTTCTTCTTCTGAGCAACAAATGTGTTAGCTCTTACAACATCAAGTGTTGTGACACCAAAGAGTTTCTTTGGATTGTAAACACCTTTCTGTTTCAGGACTTCTGCAGCAATTGGTACGGTAGAGTTGACTGGGTTGCTAATAATATGGATAAAGGCATCAGGGCAGTTATCAGCAACAGCCCCAACCAGATCCCTTACAATGTTGGCATTGATATTGAAGAGGTCATCACGTGTCATACCGGGCTTCCTTGGAACTCCGGCAGGGATGACCACCACATTTACACCTTTCACAGAATCTGCTAATTCAGCAGCACCAGTAAAATCCAAAACTTGGGAAGGAGTGTTGCAGTGGCTGAGATCAGCAGCAACTCCCTTGACATTTGCTATATCGTAAAGGTGAAGGGCTGAAACTAGCGGAGACATCTTGATTAGAAGTGCCAACGGTTGACCTATCCCGCCAGCAGCTCCAAGAATTGCCACCTTGTATGAAGCCTGAACCTGCAGGCCATTCTTAAAAATCAAACTTGATCTCTGCACTTTCAGGGCAAAAGTGCGTCTCAGAGAAGCAGCGCTTTCCTTGCCAAAGAAAGAGGATTCTAAGCTCAGAGATGTTCCGGCCTTTAGGCCACTGAAACTTGAAAACAGATTCTGGGAGGCAAACTTCAAGCCACGGGGCTTTGATTGCATCAGTGTGCTCCCACTGTTTCCAAAGGAAACAGCTGATCCAACTGAGAAGGTAGATGCTGATGCTGCCGCCATTTTTCACTCTGCAAGAGCGCAGATAGACATCAGGCAACCTACTCATATCTCTAAAACCTCAGGCTTCAAAATCACAACTGAAGTTTTCCCTAACTTAGCACTGGTAAACTTTCCTGCAAGCCGTGGCCTATTTAGGTAGAATGGTGAACAATTAGTTGAACACCTTGGTTTAGACTCGTAATATATGTTTGTTTTTTTAAACAAGTAACCAATCTGACAAAACAAGAATGTTCATTTAACAACTGAGCAGCACCTAACAAAGAACTATTGGAATTATTACGAGTAAAATCAGATTTCACATCATGATATCTACTTCAATGATAACAAGACAAGGTACATCTCTATAATAAATTGTGGCCTTGAGGGCTTTTTCTAGCCCAAAAAAATAAACAAATAAAAATGTCATCTCTATATTAACTATTTAAGTAACATCAATTCAAATGAAACAAGGAATCAAGTTGGTTTCCAAAAAGTCTTCAAGGAGAATAGCTTTCTAAGACACGTCAAGCCCATAAGATTTTACAATAACTGACAACTAAGCAGGGTTCAGGAAAAAGGAGACTGAGCAATTTGCTGCTATATCCACTTTCTACTCAATGGAAATGGGAAACAACCAGCTTGAAAATGCAATCAGACTACATATTAGCAAACTGTTTCAGGTCTATTCTCTCACACATCAAAATCTGAAGACAAAACCCATAAGCATGCAGATCAAGCTATAGTAGATAAATTCCAATTTCACAAGGTAACAAAAAAAAAAGGAAAAAAAGAAAAAGGAGAGCACAGATAAACATAAAGAAACTTGAAGCAATTATTTCAAACATAACATTATGAACTAAAATCACAGCAAGCTGTAGGCAAATAGATGTGATTTTAAATGCCCAAAGCCTAAAAGGTCAAATTCTGAAGAACTATAACAAAGGAACTCTGTCACAGTCTCCATATTCTCAAGATGAGACAGCAGAATTAACTAACAAACTAATAATGTAGCACAAAAATGCAATTAACAATGTCAAACCAAAATGCATATTTATTCATTTTCTCCGTAGCTAAAATGGAACAAGCATCGCATAAAACAATAGCGAACATAAAGCATCTCCAGCATCAGTATTGCAATCTAGGCATGCATGTCCAAATGAAAATGAATATCGATCTTCAAGAAAGGAAAAATGATCAATTCCAACTAAACCCATAAGCGAAATAAACATCATAGCCGAACACCTAAAGACATGAACATCAAATCAAAACGATTCCAGCATCAAGATTACAATCTGGGAAATCATGACCGATTCTAAAAACAAAATATGGGTCTTCAACAAACGGAAAAGATCAATTCCCACAAGACCCATAGATAAACAAACATCAAAACAAAAAGTGACGAACATGAACTTCTTGTCAAGACCGTAATCGGGTGTCCCATAAACCAGAAACAATCGATTCCCACCAAACCCATAAGAAGAAAACAAGGTTCCAATCCATAAAACTGCAAAATCCAGAATCAAAATTTCCAAGAACGAAGCAAAAAATCTAAGCACAAGAACAGGCCACATTGAAAAATCAGATTCTGAACTTGAACGCAACGCACAAAGCAAGAATCTGGGTAAAGAAAGAAGCGTACCACGCAATCTCTGAGCTGATGGTGGGTCAGCCCAAACGGGACGATCTTGATTTAAAAGAACGAAGCGAGATTGGTTTCTCCGCCGACAGGCTCCGAACAAATCACTAGATTCACTACAGGTCCTGGTTAGGCTCCACCAAATACTGCCCAATACGTTACGCATGCTAACACAATCGCCGCTCTATCGTTCTTTCTGTCGTAAATTAAAATAACTCCCCAACATTTAAGAATAGATACAGTTCGTCCCCTCATGTTACGAAAACTTACACTGTACCCCTTGAATATGGTCACTTTAATGTTTGTTATTTGCAGATATCAAATTTTAAAATACTAATTTAAATTTTTATATTAGTAAATATAAAATAGCTAAGAATAGTTTGACAGTTATTAGATTATATAAATTTAAATATAAACTAATTTGTTTCCTTACCAGTGCTAATAACAATACAAATTTGATGGATAAAGTATAAATTTCTTAAAAAAAATGAAGTAAACCATAGTAATATATGGTTCTTTTTATAAATTACCCTTATTTATTTATTTATTTCTATGTATACGTTACACTGTACCTAGAATCCACTAAGTTGCAATTTTGCGTGGACATGTTTTTTCATAATATTTGGTAGTTATTGATATTAATTTTTAAAATTCTGATTTAAACTGTTTATATTCTAAAGAATTCAAACTATCTAAAATGTAAAGAGTTTAAATTATTAATATTTTCTCTATATAAATATAAAGTCTCTTTTTTAACTTATTGGTGCCAATGATGGAACAGTTGTACTAATTTCGAGTAAAGTGTGTATTTTCAAACTAAAGTAGGCAAACTAATACTTTTACACAAATCGCAGGGTTATTTTTATACAATACCGCTGAATCTACTGAGCCATTTGTATGAACCAATCCTGACCGTTACTTCTCATGCAACTCAACGGCTACGATTAAGTTTGTGGGGGTTTTCCTATTCTAGCCGGAATTAGAGACCAGCGGGCATGTTCCCTTAAGTACACTTGTTGGTGATGTGATCACTGCGTCCTTTCCATTCTCACCACCGAATTTTCAGTGAGTGTATCCATAAGGCGATCTATTGCCTAAATTGAAATCTTTCTAAAACTGGCAAGTTCTAAAAGGAAAATTTGAGAATGGAAATTCATATTTTTTCACTTCCATGTGACACCATATTATATTAACTCCGTCAAAATTTTACAGGTCCAATCCCCTAGTTGACGTTAAGCTTTAGGCACTAAATTTCAAAATACATAACTTTAGGTACTTAATGACAATCAAGGGAAAACCTTTCTCTTCCTTGGCACATGCCAATTCCTTCATCTGCAACCCCCAGCAAAGATGAAACAATTTCATAGGCTCAATCGGTCTACCAACTTCCTTGGCTCAATTGGTTTCAAACTCTGGTCATTTGCTTCGGCTTAGCGAAATCTTTTGGCTTGTTGTGCATGGATTTTTTTGGGCAATTAGAATCATTACAAGTACAAAGGATGAAAATATGTTACAAGAAAACTTAGGGGTTGAAGTGTTTACCTCACAAAACTTAATGGACTTGAGCTACAATTTAACCACTTCTAGATTGCCTGGTTTTGTGAGAAGTGCGGCACCACTTGAACCCTTGCTTGCTACTTGAAAGGTGTCTTCTACCATCAACCCATCTAGAAAAGGTGAGGATGTTGTGAATGGATTGAAGTTGCTAATCTATGGAGAACTATATTCCAAGTTTTGCCAAAAAAGAAAAAAAAAATTAATGCTCATCCTGCTGCCCATGGTGATGAACATCACCAACTAAAGGATGGCCCTTTCTCCTATCTAAATAGGCAACAAATGCCCTAAGCTCTCCAAGACCAAATTTCCCTCAATGAGATCCAATCACACTCTAAAGGCTTTAGCTAAAACTAGTTACACTCGAACTGATTTTGAGGTCAATATAGTTTCCTTAGGCGGCAATGGGTTCTGGGAATAGTTTGGGCTTTGTAGTCCAATCATTTTTTGTCAACAGCCCTAACTTTTCAGGCTTTGATTGTTGCTTATTGAGACCAAATTGCATCTTACAACTTTGGGTGCATTCGGGTTTATTGTAAACAATAATTGTAATTTCACAAATTAATAATTTTTAAGATGCAATTGAAACTCGATTACTAGCAATTGAGGGCCGAGCAAGGCTAGGCTCAAAAGCCCAATGGTATTGTTGTAGTTGGATGGCAAAGTTCACCAAATAAAAGTTTGGTTGCCAAGTGTTGCAAATGCAAAAGAAGAAAATGATATTTGTTGTAGCAAGGGAGTGCTAGTGGCTGCATGTTATCATATCCAGGTGGTGTCGAGGTAAATGGACTGGGGATGAGACTTCATGTGGTAGTAACTAAAGTCTAGGGTACAAAAGAGAAATTTTATGTTTTAGACTTTGAGCTCTAATGGTTAGTTAATAGACGGAGGTAAGGTCAAAAGGGTAAACTGTTAGATTGTACATAGTTCAGAGACTAGGTTGATCTGATTCATAGGTTGAGAACTAAAGTGCTCAAGTCAACAAAGTTTGATGGACTAATATAATTTGGCCTAAAATTACACTCCCTCCTCCCATCTTAGATGAAATACTTGGGTTTGACAGGTAAATTAAGAAAGGATAAAAAGTTTGATTACAATTCAATTTTTACATGTAAATTAAGAAAGATGAAAAATTTTGATATTGAAATGATTATTTGAAGGGTAATATAGTTAAGTAATTTACTACATATAAAAGTTTTACATAGTCTTTAGATAACTAAAATAGAATATGTTGCATTCTTTTTTGGAATAGAGGAAATAACCATTAGTCGCCTCTAAAGAGGAATCTGGTCCTCATACATGTAATTCATACACATACTAGTCATCAAATTAATAATTTGAACCTTATGGTATTAATAAGAAGTTCCTAACCCTAATCATCATACATCTAACTTCTCCATCTCCCTTTTAAGTGCATTTGCTCTCACCAAGCTCCCAATGGTATTCACAGCCAGCTTCAAATCCTCCAATGGATTCCCCGGCACAACGGTCTTGTACAAATAGCTGTCGAAAGTCATCTTCTGAACGTACTCGTCTGCGCACATCTCAACGAATGCTTCCCTCGCTGGATTCGACCTGTAAAACACCTTCTGCAACACATCCAACACCTTGTAGGTAGGCCAATACGTTTTGTCCCACTTCTCCAAGTACCTCCTCAGGTCCTTCTCCTCCACCATCTTCCTCCCATTCTCTGATCCTGCAACTATTGCCTCTGCACACATTCTCCCACTCTTGGCCGCAAAGTAGATGCCCTCTCCGGAGCACTTTGTTACATAACCAGCTGCATCACCAACCAGGGCAACTCTTCCCAACAACCTTCGTGGCCGTGGATGCTCGGGGATTGGATGGGCCTCCACACGTATGATCTTACCGCCAAGGATCTTGTCTTTGGCTCTATTCCTTGTGGCTAGTTGGAACTTTTTTATGTCAGGCTTGTGCGTTACAGTGCCTGTTCCGACAGCCACATGATCGCATTTCGGGAAGACCCAACCGTAGAAATCCGGCGAGACATCATCTCCCACATACATTTCAGCAAGATTCTCATAATACTTCATCTTTTCATCAGGGATTTTGATCCTTTCCTGGCAGAGCAAGAAATTATTCCCCAAAACATCACAAATCAATTCAAATGTTACTAATCCCTATGCACCTAAAGACATTCCCTTGTCTTGTCTTCGGACCTTAGATTTCAAGTAACCCCTGTCGAACACTACATACACTATTGAATTTTTAATGAAACAGATAATGCCCAAGAACTATGGTATTCTTTTGAAGAGCAAATTGAATAAGTAAGCAACAAATTTGAAGATTAATTCCTCGGGAAAAAATGATCAAATGGGCAAGATCGCGGCAACGTGTCACCTGAAATGCGATGGCGTAATCATAATCGCCGGCGTTAATCGACTTGGCGACGCGGGAATTCGCTCCGTCTGCGCCGATGACAGCGTCGACCTCGAGGGTCTTCTTCTCGCCGGAGCCGCCCTTTGAGCCGTCGTACTCATTGTAGTGCAGAACATAAGGTTGGTCCCACTGCTCCGGCAGGTCCATTTTCAGGAACAGTCCGTTGATTACACGCGCCCCCTTCTCCGCCGCCCGCTCCCTCAGGAACGAGTCCAGGACCTCCCTCCGTACCATCCCGATGTACTCGTGTGGCTTCAGGGTCTGCCCGATGTCTACGGCAATGTTCGACGGGGAGATCATCTTCATCTTGGTCACGCGCCGGTCGATGATGTCTAGCGGGAGGTCGAACTCGCCGACCATGCAGAGCGGGATGGCGCCCCCGCAGGGCTTGCAGTTGTCGAGCTTCCGCTCGATAAGGACGGTCTCAATCCCACCCTTCGCGAGGGTCTCAGCGGCGGAGCCACCGGCAGGGCCGCCCCCTATGACTGCAACTCGGAGGTTGCGATTAGAGAGGGTGGGGGAGGTCCTGGAGGCCCTGACATAGAATTTTTTGGGAAGTGATTGTTTGGGGGTCGGTTGGGCGGTCTGGTGGGGTTCCAAGGCGGAGGAATGGCGGAGGCCGGAGAAGGATTTGAAGGGAATTGAGCTCATTTCGAGGTTCTCCGGCGGTTAGAGTGGGAGTGAAGAGTGAGCAGGGTGTTTTTGCAAATTTGTAGAAGTTTGGGTGGATATGGTTGTGAGATATGGTTGTAGGTGGGCCGTCGGATTGAGAAATGGACGGTGGAGATTAGAGTGGGGATATTGTGGGGAGATAGGTTGTCTGTTTGTTGGACGATGGGAAGGTTTCGAGTTCAAAGGCTTTTGCATGTACTTTTGTTTTGCTGCTTTTGCATTTCCCAGTGGTTGGCTGTTGTTTAGCCACGTTGGAAACCTTTGTTTCAAGGATGTTAGTATTTGTCACCTTTTATTTTTAAATTTCTTTGAATTGAGTTTCATTTGTTTTTTTATTAACTGTTATTGAACAAATTTTGGAAGATATTAATACTCCATCCAAAAAAGAACGAAACATAGTTTTTTTTGTTTTTGAAAAAAGAATGAAACCTTTTTTAAGAAAGTTTTCAATTTCTAATTTACCTTACTACCCTCATTTAAACTCCTACAACATAAAACCCAATAAATAATCTTTTTTTAATATTTATTTAAATTCTCATTGCACAAACCCCTAAAAATAATATTTTCTTTTTTAATCCTTTTTTAAACTCTCACTACACAAAATCTAAAAATATATATTTTTTAATTTTAGTTTCATGAGCAAAATTGAAAAAAATAGCATAAATTATATACATTTTAATTTCTGTGTCTGGAGAAATGTTTTAATTATTATGAGACGGATATATTATTTAGAATCTATGAGTCTAATCTATTTTTTGTATCTATTTTTCTATGTGTTATTAAGAAAAAATATACATAACTAAATTCACTATAAAAAATAAAATAGTACAGGCAATATAATAGTCTTACAATCAATTTTTTTTAATTTAAGTTAACTTAATCTGAAATGAATAAATTTAAGTTGAAAGTCAATATTGTGTAGATGTAATAATCCATTATAAAGTAAAATTTTTATGATATTATTAATTTTTTATGAATTTTTATTTTTCAAAAATTAAAAAGAAAAAATTCATAAAATTTAATGACAATTATAAAAATTTTATTTTTAATGGATTATTATATGTATATAATATTGACTTTGAAATGAAATTTGTTCTTAATAAAAAATATGTAAAAATAAAAAATAAATGAATTTGGATTAAGTTTAATTAAGTTACAATGAAATGATGTGAATTTGGAGAACGGTTTCGTTTGAGAATAATATCAACGTTGAGCGTCAGTGGTTGGGAAGGTAACTTTTAGTGTTAGAAGTTTGAAAAAAAATATCACAACCATTGATATTTTATTCCAACTTCTAATGTTAATTCTAAACGTTATTTTCAAACGAAGCCAACATAATTTTTGCACAAGACAAAGCCCTCACGTTCACACTAAGTCACTAATCCATGGCTCACAATTTCATCACCCACCCTGCATTATAATGCGTGCTTCCAGCCTTCTTATCCTTGGAAATATATGCACAAAAGAGGGGAAGCACTTATACATATATAGTTAATTTCAAAACCTAACAAAGAGATGAGGGTAGTATAATAGACTAGTCTTGGATTTATATTTGGATAACATCATTTCTTATAATGAAAATGTTAACAAATAACTCTCAATTTCATGCATACATTCATTATAACGTATACATGATCACATCATTAGAGATATGTATAAATGAATTGAACCATCAATATAGATAGTATCGGATATATGTAAAAATAAAATCATAAAAAATAAATTACTGAATTATAAAACCAGTTGGAGATTTGAAGCAAATTTTATTGAATGACCAACTCGGGTTTACTGAAGCAAACTACATGTTCTGCAGAAGGTGGTGATTAGATTGAATCAAACTCTAAGAAGTACCCTGATAACTAGAGATATTATTAAGAAAATAACTCTAATAGGCTTAACACCAACTCCTCGAGCTCCAACAGCAGCACCTTTGGGATTTTCTTCAGCTACTTGAGACCCTCCTCCTGCTCTTCCAACAGCAGCAATTCTCTTGGCCTGCTGATCATAAGCTCCAAGTAGAGATTGTGTAGCTTCTTTTTGATCCATTTCTTTGGCAACTGGCCTTCTGTACCTTCTGGGGTTATTCTGCACCTTACTTGGAAAATTATATATATATTAGTACCAGCAACTCAAACAGTACTTGTGGGGCAAAAATTGATAACCGTGGCTCAATACTCTCCAAGTTTCGAGAATCATATAAGTGATTCATATGCCCTTCATACATTATCATAAATATACTTCCTTAATACTTATAAAGACGTTTTCTGAGTATCGAAAAAGAAAAAAACAAATTCAAGTCTGATTACGAGCATGAATTTGATGAAATTTTTTAGTAAGTTACTAAAGTCCAAAAAAGCCCTGACTTACCCTAAAAATTTGATTTGCTTCTAGTTTTTGGTTGTCAGAATAATAACAAGGAAAACTAAGCTGAAGATAATAAGAAATACGCTTTTGATTTGATATAAAGCATAGAGCACCAAAGTCTGAAATGTTATAGAAAATGATTTTATTTTTAAAATATTTTTAACTGTGTATCCCATTTTTAAAATATCTAATAATCAAGTCTATACTCTTAGCAAGTAATTAAAATTTTAAGCATGTTCTAAAAGGTAATTACAATTTTAAACATTTTTAGCCATGCAGCCTAAAAATGAGAAAAAATAATAAAAAAATTATTTTTGTTGTGTATGTTGGCTCAAATTCAAGAAGGTTAAGGATTTTGATTTTGTTTAGGATTTTGTATTAGTTTTTCTATTTGTTTGAGGTTTAGTTTTTCTATTTTAATATGGTTTGGGTTTTATGTGTGACCTATAAAAAAACTTGTTGTGTTAGGGTTTGGGTATAAGAGAAAAGCCAATATGACAAAGAGGCAAAATGTGAGGGTTTCAAAAAGGGAGGAAAGGTCCGGAGGCCAGAGAGGGTTAGGATGATAAGCCTCTTACGATTTCTCATATTTTGTAATTATGTATAGGTAGGATATTGAGGTTATCAGTGGTGTACAGGAAATCCATAGGCCAGCATGAGTACTAAGGGCATGACTCTACTGTAATTTCTATATTTTGTTTGAGTAGATTTCTCTCATTTGTAGATGTAGAATAGTTAAGAGCCGAACCACGTTAAATTCGTATGTTTTTGTTTTGTGTTTGTTATTTCACTGCGCATGATAGGTAATTGGGGAATTTTTTCCCAACAATTTTTTATAATTTTTTTTAAAAAAATTCTTTTCAGATTTTTGAAATGTTTGATTTCAATAAATATATTAAGGAATAAAGATCTAATTTCCACATGACAACAATTCCTTTTCTTAGAAATTTGCGACAAATAACGGATACAAAAAATTTTGCTTATATAAGAATACCTTGCTGAATAGTCTTAATATTGACCCAACCAATCAAAATCCTGGGCCACCACTGATACATACAGTTTGGAAGCCAAGGAATTTTAATGTGGAAAAATTACCAAAATCTCCGTGAGATTTAATCAAACCTACAGTTTTGTTTCGCTATTTTCAAATACCTACAATTAGCCTATTCTAATATTAACACCGTAATTACCATTATTAAAGAAAAGAGAAAACATTCGGGAGAGACGGTATTGGAAGAATTGTAGGAGGTAGAGGTTTTTAGGGGATAAAGTTAGAAGGGCAAAAGTAGGTATTTTTACTTTTTTGTCGTAAAGGTGAAACATAGTTAAATTTTCTAGGGTAAGTACTGGTATTGGAAAATGTTGGCAATTTTCTTTTAATGTAAACTCCGATCCATTTAGGATATGTTTTATGCATACTAAAATAAACAGAATTGGTAGCCACTGCAATTTTCTTACCTTCCACATAGCATCTGTTGGATTTGTTTCAAAGAAATCCTTAATTTTGATGATGACAAATAATTTGTGTTAATGTCTTTAATCTCACTTCATTGGTCAAAATAGGGTAAATTGGGCTTATGATTAATTTTCAAGAGTGTCAAGTGTTATCTCAAAAATATATGTCTTAAGATTATTGAGGAAACTTGTTTTTGAAAAGAAGTTAGTAGGTTATTAATTTATATTAATGTTTGAATCAAGTCTGATTTCCAAAAGACAAGTGGTTCTAAGTTGTTTCAAGTTAAATCCATTAAAGTCACAGTTTAAAAGGTATTTCTATTACCTAAGTCTAACCTGCTCCCAAGTTTTTACTTTAATGCGTTACGTTGGCTTAATCCGTAGTCTGAGTTTCCTGTAACTTTTCGAAACCATCAGTTAACGCGTTAAAGTTTGGTTTTAACCTGTTAAGTCGAAACTTGAAAGTTCTGTTCAAATTCCACGGGTGGCGCCATTTCAGTCAAAATTTCAAATAGCACTCGGACGAATCTGAAGACGCCACCTGTACAGCCCTGCAGAACATTAAATGCCTTGTCTCCAATTGCTTTTGACCGTTTAAGGGAGAAATCGAGTTTAACCCGTTAAACTCGAAACTTAACGCAAAATCTGGAAACTCGGCCTTTTTTGCGTGAAAAACAGAGCAGTTGTCACCAGTTTTTAATAAACCTTTTCAGGCGTCTCCAGCAGGATTCCAACGGTCTAATAGCTTCCTAAAGAGTATAATTACACCAAGATACATGTTGTAAACCTTTCTTGGCAACTAGAAGAGAGAATCTTTCATTAAAGAGCTTGAATTAGAAAAATTGCCAAGAACTTATACTTGTGCTTTAATTGGCTTATCTAGCATTGAGTGTTTCTTTAGTTCTTACCTTGTAACCACGAATTGTTGAGCTTGCCTTGGGAAAGGGAGTTAGATAGGTTTCTAGTTAGCTTTTGGCAAAACTAGTGAGAGGTGCAGGTAGAAGGAACTACCAAAGGGTTGTGTGCCCTTGTAGGCTATTGTGTATCCTTGTATTTCACAGTGGAGAAGAAAACTCTCAAGTGGTGAACTTGGGGAGAGGAGTGGGCTTTCAAGTGGAGAGTTCGAACCTCTATAAAAATTCTCTTGTGCAAGCTTCTCCTTCTCTCTACATACTTGAGCTTTGGTTGGTGTTTTATGCAACCTATCTTAATTAAACTTGTTTGTTTTCAAAAACACTTCAAAGGTAGCTTTCAAAGCAAATTTTAGGAGGATTATGGTAGTCATATTTTGGTCAAAATAGAGTTAATCATTGTTCCTTAAATTCAATTTGAGTTTGAGGGTTCAAGAACTCATTTGTTGATTGTTTTGGAGCACAACCAATTCACCCCCTTTTGGTTGCACTTGGGCCAACAACATCCAACACAGCTTTTGCAAGAGCATCATCAGCATTAAAGAAGCACCCGCGAGCCTTGGCATCCCGAACTACGGCCTTCCACACCGTCCCACTATTTCCAAGTGTTCTTCCATTCCCCAAAATCCACAGGCAGTGCCTACAACAGGGCACCAATTATTAGTATGGTTTTCGAAAATTCTTCAGAAGAAAAAGAGGAACAAGCGATCGTTAAGAAGGAAGACCTACCTGGCCCTTGTAAGAGCAACATTAGTTCTTTGAGAGTTTCTTAAGAATCCAATTGCTCCACTACTGTTGGATCTCACAGTTGATAAAATGATAACATCCTCCTCTCCCCCTTGGAAGCCATCAACCGACTTCACCTTAACAGTGAACCCTTTACATGTCTCATATGTCCCACCAAGCTTCTCTCGAACTGCTGCAACCTGGGCAGCATAAGGAGAGACCACACCAATGCTAACCTCCTTTCTTGACCCAATCCAAGCTGTAGGAAAACACAACTAATTAATTTACTAGTTCATGCAAAAGGCAATGTGGCAAGATCAGAGATTCAGGATTTACCTCTGTGAAGGGATCTCACCAATCTCACCACAACTGCTACCTCAGCCATGTTTCTAAGACTGCATCCAACATCATCCATTTCTTCCCTTCCAAAGACATTTATGAAGGAATAGGAACCCAACACCGGCAATGGAAGCTGCTCCCAAAGTTCAAACCTCCTTTCCTTGACAGATGGTGCATCTAATATCTGATTCTGGTAGAACCTCCCATTCGGGAAATGACTGATTGATGGATGCATCCTGTATTGAATATTCAAAAGATGCTTTGCATGGCCCATTTTACTTAACCTTTGAAATAAGCTTCTACCAAATCCAGCAGCTTCTGAAACCTGTGAACGTAGAAGAAATATATTAGGAACTACAAGGTTTGGCAACAAGGTCAAAAGGTTGGAAGCGTACAGGAGACATCACATACTTTGCTCTTCACAGTAGCAGGCAACTGGCACTCGTCCCCAATAAGGATAGCATGCTTTATGCCAGGAAGGTTCAAGGGTATTATAGATTCACACTCCTTAAGCTGAGCTGCTTCGTCGATCACTACAACATTTAACGGTTCCATTTTCACAGAGGGGAGCTTGCAGGAGCTTGATGCAGTTGAGAAAATCAAGCAGGCATTCTTCAGACAAAATTCTGCTACAGCAACTTTGTTCCTGGCACTTGGAAGATTAAGTCCTTCGAGCAAGCTACGAATCTCTTTCAAGAGCGCAATGGACCGGATCTTTTTCGAATGCAACTCATGTAATGTAGCCGTGACATCTTCAGATGAGCAATTGGTCACATCCCAATGAAACAGCAGGGTCTCAAATGACTGAAGCAAGTCCAGCAGGTATAAAATTTTCCGGTAACTATCTTCCAATAAGTAGCGTTTTGGGATGTGCTTGCATAAGATAGAGAAACATCTACGGAGTGGTAACACAATGGCAGTGAATCTTTTCCTTGCACACAACGGAAATCTTTTCGGCTTATCCGCTCCTTTCATTTCATTTTTTCTGCTCCTTCCCTTCTGTTGAATCAGTAAATTCTGTAAGTACTGAGCGAAATCATGTTCTAAGAAATTTATCGCTGATGTGCAACAGCTCCACCAACCCGTCACAGGTCCAAAGCATTCCAATAATCTCTCCACACGATAATCTAAATAAATTTCTTCAATATCAGAATCAACTTTAAGCCTCTCTTTGTTACCGAACAAGAGAATATCCCCCGGAGAAGAGCCAAAAGCATCAGTCCCAGAATCTTCTTTCAGGAGCTTTAAGACACGCTTGGCTACTTCTGTAACAGCAATGTTGGTTGGAGCACAAGTCAGTATCCTATACTTCATTCTTAGCAAGATGAGGAGCAAACAGCTTAGAGTCTTTGTTTTCCCAGTCCCTGGAGGGCCCCAAATTAGTTCGAAACCCGGCTTATGGTTGCAGCATGTCCTGGCTATACACCCTAGAACTGCATCACGTTGGGGTTCATTCAACTCCGAGGTTAAATCCATCAAGAAACTTTCCCCCCAGCTCTCATTATACTTATGAGAACAGTTAATGCAGCTTCCAGCAACCTGTTAATTACCAACTTCAAGTTTCATTAAACTAAAAAAAAGAGTTCATGGGAAGCATGATTCTTGATTAAAAAGATCACATTTTTAATACATGCGAACATATTAGGGGATAGGGATTGTTACTAGAGACATCAAACCAGTAAATCTAATGATTAATACATGCGAGAGGCCTTTGAGTAAGTAATGAAATTTATGAAACTTATCCAACCCGTACCACAGAATCTAAGCACAAAACTTCTGTCAAAATGCTTTGGTCTGGACACAAGTGCAAGGCATTCCATATTCTCCTGTTGGTGGTTATGTTCATCAAGAATACAACAAACAGAGATTTCTGATTCTGATCCTTGAACCCCCCTTTAGTGAATATCTGTACTTCGAAGTTTGTTGGTGAAATACTGTCGTCATTTTCATCTTCTGTCACATGCATGACTGATGCAAAAGTCCAGGTCGTTCCAGCTCTCCTTAGATCAGAATCACTTTCAGGTTTTACATTGGCCAGGAGAAGAACATCTCCTGGCAATGTCTTATATGGTTCCTTGCCTCGACCTCTGGATCTGCCGGTCTTCCAATCAACCTGCATACCATATACTGCTTCATCTCCAGCAGAGTGTTGAAGACTGATCACCTCTGCAAAAGGCGCCCTGCATATGTTTTGCAGGCTCGAACAAAGCTCAGCCCGCGTCTCGTCCAGTAAGGGAGAAACATATGTCATACAATACTGCTTAACAGACTGAAACGATTCTGGAATCCTCTTCACCTGCGAAAGCAAGATCATTTCAGGACAGGTTAGTGAACTAATGAACTAATAATTACATGAAGATATGTACCTTCTTTTTGAACAGATTCTCGTTTTTGATGTCGTTGAGAGACCAAGAAAACACAGTGCCAAAGAAACTGGCGCCATTAATGGGTTTCTTCTGACTCTTCCCACCGGAAATTTCACCTTCCATTCCTGCTTCTCTGAGCAAGAGTAAAATTAAGATTTTTATTGGAGGAGCTCCTTAGCATATAAAGGAATCAACAATTCAAGCTTCTAATTTTTGTGAGGGGCGACTGCCTATGAAATATTTGGGAGTTCCTATTCCTTATTCATCGTTGAATACAAAGGAATTTGTTCCTTAATGGCTAAGGTTTGGCAAAAAGTTGAAGGATGGATGAAACAATTTCCATCTCACACAAAAGGTTTTCAATTAATTCACCCATCTCTTTTATCAATTCAGGTATATTGGATTTCTAGTTTTCTCATTCTTATGAAAATTATCAAAACTTTTAATGCTATATGTTGTAGCTTCTTATGGACAAAGAAGTCAAAAGAGAGTAGAAAAGCCATCGTCAAGTGGGATGCAACATGTGTTTACCAGTTAATAAAGGTGGCTTCAACTTATGAGATATGGTAGCTTGGAATTGCAACTTTATAGCTAAGCTTTTGTGGGATGTTCATATAAAAAAAGACTGGTTGTGGATCCATTGGATCCATGCTTGCTATGCAAGAATGGTGATCTTTGGACCATGAAACTTGGCTCAACTACATGATGGGTATGGACAATGGTTCTTAAGTGTTACAATTGGTTCATGAAAAGTGTCAGAACAAAATAGACTTATTGTGGTCGGTCGTCGAAATCACAAAAAATAATTCTGATATCCTTAACAACTCAGAATAAATAAATTTGTAGTTTAGCAGTGAAAACCAGGTCGAATCCCAAAAGAAATTTCCTATTAGAAAACTGAAATAAAAGATTGAGGGGTTTTCCTAAATTGAATGTTGAATTAAATTAAGTGTAGAATTAAAATAAAATTAACAAATACTAAAAACGCTAATTTCAGAGTTGATTATCCATTCTAATCACGCAGCTGATTATCGAAAGAAAATATTTCTTCAATCCAAGAAAACAAACAGGATTCTTTTTAAAGCTAAAAAGAACCCAAAGAATTCGACAGTAAAATTAACTAGAAAAAGCTTCAAATTAATTTCTTAATTTTGAGTAACAAGATATTGAAAAGCAATTTCTAATTATCTCAAAATCAGCATTAAGATCAATGAACCAAAAAGTTTATTCCAATCAACAATCCAAAAGCTTGAACAATTTAACATATCTTACTTCTTCGCATGAACTAACCCGAAATAAAAGTAATCTCCAATCAATTCACTTGCTTCTAATTGAATTCTTCATCTAAACGATTGAAAGAAAATCAAGTACATTTGCAATTGCATAAGTAATCCAACAAGCGAGAATAGGAAAATTAATTGCAATAAATTTGAACATCAAAGAAGTAAATACTTGAATTTAAAGAGAATTTAAGCAAATAAAATCAATCCTCATAACCGGTGTTGGTGATGGAAGTCATCCCTAAACTGAACCAGAAAAATTACTCACTCATGTTTGAAAGAAAAACAAGGAACAATAATAATAATAATAACTAAAACTGTTGAAGAAAAAAAGAGCCCAAAATACCGTAACTGCTTCTTAACCAGCGATGACTCATAAATTTTGATTTTGAATCTGAATTTGACCCTTTTAACTTGCAAACTGGGTTTCATGGTCTACATATGAATTGTAGCTCCAGATATTAGCTTTCCAATGAATCAAGAATTACTCCATTCCGATCTCTGTAGCTGAAGATATGATTTTTATACTAGAACATCATCAATCTATCAAAATCCTGTAAGAACACAACCAAATTAAAAAATGTAAATTGCAAATTAAATTCACTTTCATTCAATTGAGTCCAGATATGCTCTAAGCTACAAAACATACTCAAAATATATCTTTAAGGTTCAAAACATATTAAAATATACTAAATATGAGAGAAATAATAATAATAAATATAAGCTTATCAAATTCCCCTACACTTAGCTTTTGCTCATCTCCGGGCAAAACTCAAAATAAAAACATACTTTTGAGCTAAACCGAGTAAGATAATTTCACATCCAAAGGTCTTGAAAAACTTAACAAGAGGAATTAAGTACGTAATCTACTCGGCAATAGCAACTCAAAACTAAATAAGTCCTTGAAAACAATTTCTTCTCAAGCTAGCAACAATCACCATTGAAAATCTGAGAAAAACATCAAAATTTTGTACGAAGTAAAGAGAACAAACCAGGTAGATAAGAACTCAAAAAGCACAACCGGTTTTACCACAAACCCATGAAAAATAAGAAATCAGTTGAGAATATACTTTTGTTTTTATTTTTACTTGATTTTTTTTTCATTTTATCTTTTTCTTGTATTCCACCGTTTAGCGAGTGTATAATAGATGCTCTATCATACCCAAGCTACTAACTCGACACAACTTCAAAGTGGTCTTTGACCATACTCATGTTCCTAGTACCTTTTCAAGCAGTGATCAACTGTTGCCATAGGAGAATATCTCAACTTACTTCAATACCCAAAACAGCGGAGTAACAAATTTCTTTTTTTCTTCAACAAAATGCAACAAGTCAAACAATTTTTATTTTTTTCTCAAGTGATTCAAATCATCCATCAACCAAACAAACCGCATATTCAACTTAATAAGCTCATAATCTCACAAGGTTTAAATCAATGTACTAAGTATACAAATTTGATGAAAAAAATCAGTTTCTCAAAATAACCATCAACTAGCTTGATCAAAAATTGCAAAAATAATTTAAAAATAAAATTTGAGAGTTGCATAAAGACTAATAAATTACTAACTCAACACTCAAGCTAATCATTCAAGAACCAAAAAGGTGAAATCATCTTAACAATTCAGATCGATGCTCAAAATTATGAATAAAAAAAATTTAGTTCAAAGATTTTAAAAGTAGAAAATTATGGCTCAAGATACCCACTCCCCCACACTTAAATCAAACATTATCCTTAATGTTTATAATAAAAACACAAATGGGAAAAAAAATTTACTACCCTGAAAGGTGATTTCACAATGATCTATCGCCTAGAATTTGACTTCAGCTTGTTGCCCTATATGGTTCAGTTCACCTCCAGCTTGAAAAAGATATTGCCTGACCAAGAAAATCAATTGTGAGAATGAAGAAACCTGAAAAATAAAAAATAAAAATAAAAAAAATCCTAATTGTTCGTGGCACAAAACCACGCTTGGGTTGCCTCCCAAAAGCGCCTTTCTGTATTGTCTTTGGCTAGATAACCTGCTTCCTGCATCAGCCTGACTCATAGGTAGGAGCAACCAAGTGAATTTCCTCCATATAAGAGACAACAACATTTTCAAGAAAAGGTTTTAGCCTATTACCATTCACTTTAAAAACTTTGTTAGTCTCTAAACTTTCAATTTCAACAGCACCATAAGGAAAAGTATTCATTACAACAAATGACCAATCTATCTAGATTTCAACTTACTTGTCATGAGCTTCAACTTTGAATTAAAAAGCAATACCTTTTGACCTTTAAAAAATTATTTACGATTCAACCGCTTGTTATGAAAGTACTTTGTGCACTCCTTATATATGCTAGCATTGTTATATGCTTCCAACCTGATTTCTTCTAACTCCTGAAGTTGCAACTTCCTTTCCTTTCCAGCTTTTTTTAGATCCAAGTTGCATTGCTTAACAGCCCAAAAAGCACAATGTTCAATCTCTACAGGTAAATGACACAACTAACCAAAAACTAACCAATACGATGACATCCCAATCGGTGTTTTATATGCTGTCCGGTAAGCCCATAGCCCATCCTCCAAGCGCATGCTCCAGTCTTTCCTATTATGATTAACTGTTTTCTCCAAGATGCTCTTTATCTCTCGATTTGAAACTTCAGCTTGGTCGTTGATTTGCGGGTGGTAAGCAGTGGCTACTCTATGGTGTACTCCATATTTCCTCATCAATGCTTCAATGGTTCGCTTACAAAAATGTGTACCCTTGATCACTAATAATTGCTCTAGGAATCCCAAACCTACTGAAAATATTAAACTTGAGAAATTCTACAACAACCTTAGAGTCGTTAGTACGGGTAGCCTTTGCTTCTACCCATTTCAAAACATAATCCACAGCAAGCAATATGTAAACAAATCCAAAAGAGTTAGGAAAGGGTCCCATAAAATCCATTCCCCATACATCAAAAAGCTCACAGTATAACATGGGGGTTTAGGGCATTTTATTTCGATGGGATAAAGTTCCAACTCTTTGACATTTTTCACAAGTCTTACAAAACTGATAGGAATCCTTAAACAATGTTTCCCAATAAAACCCACAACCCAAAATTTTCCTAGCTGTCTTTTTTGGGCCAAATTGTCCTCCACAAGCATAACTATGACAATGAGTAAGAATGGAATGAATTTCATTATCAGGGACACACATATGAATAATCTGATCAGAATCAATTTTCCAAAGATATGGTTCATCCTATATATAATACTTAGAGTCATTTTTAATTTTGTTCCTCCTTGCTTAGTTCAGGTCTTTCGGTAAAATTCCAGCAGCTAAGAAATTAACAATATCAGCAAACCAAGGCTCCTTACCTTGCACCTGTAGTAGCTACTCCTCGGGAAACAATTCTAAAATTGGCAAAGCCTCTTCGTCACACACCAATCGGCTCAAGTGGTTAGCCATAGAATTATCAGCTCCTTTCTTGTCCTTGATCTCCAAGTCGAACTCTTGCAATAACAAAACCCAACATATAAGTCTCAGCTTAAATTCCTTCTTCACCAGTAAGTACTTGAGAGCTGCATGATTAGAAAAAATAATTACTTTATATCCTAGTAAATATGATCAAAATTTATCTAAAGCAAAAAAAAATTGCTAAAAGCTCATTTTCTATAGTCAAATAGTTGCATTGGGCATGATTTAGCGTCCTTGATGCGTAGTAAATGACATGGTTGTTCCTTCTAATTCTTTGGCCAAGTACAGCTCTTACAGCATATTGACTAGCATCACACATGATCTCAAAAGGAATGTCCCAATTAGGAGACTGTATAATCGGTGCAGATGTGAACAACTCCTTTAGCTTGTCAAAGACAGCTTTACAATCTTCTTCGACGTCAAAAGACACATCCTTTTGTAACAGCCTGGTTAAAAGTTGTGCAATCTTTGAGAAATCCTTTATGAAACGCTAGTAAAAACTTGTATCGCTCATTAGTAAGATAAGGTAAATTGGCAATTAGTTCTAACTTGGCTTTGTCAACTTCAATACCCCTGGCGGAAACTACATGACCCAAAACTATTCCCTGCTGAACTATAAAATGACATTTTTCATAACTCAGGACCAAGTTTGTGTCAATGCAGCGTTTCAAAACTAGAACCAATTTATCCAGATATTGATTAAAAGAATTACCATAAACAGTAAAGTCATCCATGAAGATCTCAATGCAATTTTCCAGCAAGTCAGAAAAAATACTCATCATGCATCTTTGAAACGTTCCAAGGGCATTACACAATCCAAAGGGCATTCTACGATAAGCAAAAGTTCCATAGGGATAGGTAAAGGTTATTTTCTCTTGGTCCTCAGGAGCTACAGCTATTTGGTAGTAACCAGAAAATCCATCCAAGAAACAGAAAAATGATTTACCTGCCAACCTTTCAAGCATCTGGTCGATAAACGGAAGTGGGAAGTGATCCTTCCTTGTAGCTAAATTTAGCCTCCTAAAATCAATACACATTCTCCACCCGTTCTGGACTTTCTTAGGGATAAGCTCATTCTGCGCATTAGGAACAATAGTTAAATCAGTTTTCTTAAGAACAATATGTACTAGGCTTACCCACTAACTATCGGAGATGGGGTATATGATCCTTTGGTCTAAAAATTTCAAAATCTCCTTTAAAAAAACCTCCTTCATTGCTGGGTTTAGTTTCCGCTGTGGCTTTCTTACCGATTTAGCATCCTTTTCAAGGAGAATACGGTGCATACAAATTGAAGGACTGATTCCCTTAATGTCTGCTAGCGTCCAACCAATTGCTATCTTGTGTTCCTTCAGTACTTGCAGTAACTTCTCTTCCTGATCTCCAATTAAATCACTTGTGATAATCACCGGTAAAGTTTCAGCCTCTCCCAAGTAGGCATACTTCAGGTTCTCAAGCAAAGACTTCAACTTCAATTTTGGGGCCTGTTCAACAGAAGGCAAAACTCTTTCATAAGTACTCGGTAGTTGTAGAAATGGATCAACTAACCTATTGGGCAACACTGACAACGACTGTAATGATATAATGGCCTCCTTCAAGTCATCACTAATTTTCAGCTGTGCATCCCTCTCAGTTTTGCTGTTCGTCAACACAAAATCCAACTCATCTCCAACAAAATTCAGCTCAAAACCATCTTGTGCAATCCGGCCAATAATATCCATAAGACAAATAGGTTCAGAATTTTTTGGGTATTTCACAGCTTCAAAAATATTGAAAGTTACTATTTCTCCATCAAATTCAAAAGATAAAATCCTTTTATGCACATCAATTTTAGTCCTGGTAATTTTCATAAACGGTCTACCTAGCAAAATGTGAGCTGAATTTGAAGCAAACTTATCATCCATATCAATAATATAGAAATCAGCAGGAAAAATTAGCTTATTTAGTCGAACCAGAACATCTTCAACAACCCCCTCAGGATATGAATTAGACCTATCAGCTAGTTGAATGACTACTCTTGTTGTAACACCCTCATATCCCACATGGGTGAATTGTGAAAAGTCTTATGTAGATATATAGGCTCCAAGTCCAGAACATAAGCACCTAGCGCTTATCCTTTTCTAAAGGATAGCTCATGTGGTGTGGGCAGGTATTCCGTTGACTGGTTCTGGACTTGGATCGTTACAGATGGTATCAGAGCCGACCCGGGACCACGATGGTGTGGCATAGTAGGAATGCATATGCATCGTCTACCGGGACTGATCCTGGATTCGATAGGCTACTTGCCCAGGGGCTAAGTAGTCCGATTAGAGAGGTTACTTGGTCCGAGGAACCAAGTAATCCGATTGACCCTAATGGGGACGTTGGGTACATAAGGGGGGGAGTTTGTAACACCCCCATATCCCACATGGGTGAATTGTGGGAAGTCTTATGTAGATATATAGGCTCCAAGTCCCGAACATAAGCACCTAGCGCTTATCCTTTTCTAAAGGATAACCTATGTGGTGTGGGCAGGTGTTCCGTTGACTGGTTCTGGACTTGGGTCGTTACAGATGGTATCAGAGCCGACCCGGGACCACGATGGTGTGGCATAGTAGGTATGCACATGCATCGTCTACCGGGACTGATCCTGGATTCGGGAGGCTACTTGGCCAAGGGCTAAGTAGTCCGATTAGAGAGGTTACTTGGTCCGAGGAACCAAGTAATCCGATTGACCCCAACGGGGACGTTGGGTACATAAGGGGGGGAGTTTGTAATACCCCCATATCCCACATGGGTGAATTGTGGGAAGCCTTATGTGGATATATAGGCTCCAAGTCCAGAACATAAATACCTAGCGCTTATCCTTTTCCAAAGGATAGCCCATGTGGTGTGGGCAGGTGTTCCGTTGACTGGTTCTGGACTTGGGTCGTTACACTTATGCTTTTCAAAGGTTCTAAGTTCAAAGCCTTGTAAACTGACAGGGGCATGACGTTAATCGATGCTCCTAGATCTAGCATAGCTTTTTCCAACTTGAAATTACCAATTACACATGATATAATAAACATACCAGGATCCTTACACTTCTGGGGCAACTTCCTTTGGATTACTACTAACACATTCTCCCCAACTTTAATTGTCTCATCAGCCTGAAGCTTCTTTTTGTTAGTGCACAACTCCTTCAGAAACTTGGCATATCGAGGCACTTGTTTGATTGCATCTAGTAAGGGTATGTTGATTTCGACCTTCCTAAAAGTCTCCAGAATTTCCTGCTCAGTCTCCTCTTTCTTTGATTTTTCCAACCTACCAGGAAAAGGTGGTGGAATCAGAATTTTTTATTTTGGAAAAATTGGCTTGTTACTTACCACTTCAGTTGGTGCATCAGAAGTTGCTGGTTTCAAGTCATCTTCCTTTTCAGGTGCTGCCATCTTTGACATGGTAGTTTTTACTTCTTTGCCACTTCCAAGGGTCATGGCAAGCGTGCTTTCCGGGTTGATTTCAGCTTGAGATCAGTCTCAGCTTCTTTTATTCAATTGCCAGTTTTTTGGTAGTCCCCAAGTCTTTGATGCTAGCCCTTGTTTCCTACTGAAACATTTAAGTGTTAGTGGCTAAAGCTTTTACAATATCTTCTAAAGCCATACCTGAGCTAGGTGCTTGGTTCTGTGGTGGAGGTACTGGTTTGTTGTAGCTGGCAAATGGGTACTGTTGTTGATTACTTGGCTGCCCATATCTCAAATTCGGGTAGTCTCTCTAACCAGGGTTGTATTGATTAGCATAGGGATCATACCTTCTTGGTTGGTTAACAAACCCGCTTACCGCATTCACTTGAGGTGTTGTATCCTCTTGCAATTGTGGGCACGAGTTGGTAAGGTGTCCTTGAGTAGAGCAAATGCCACAAACTCTAGAATTTTGAACCTGTCCCAAAGCAACTTGTCTAACAAGAGAGGTTAGTTCAGATAGTTGAGCTTCAAGACTAGATGTTCCTACCTCATTTACCTTCTTCAGCGCATGGTTTACCCTTGTCCCAAATTGTTGTGAGTTGGCTGCCATCTTGGAAATCAAGTCTTTTGCTTCTTCAGGCATTTTTTCTACAAGTGCTCCTCCACTTGCAGCATCTAACATGCTCCGATCCATGAACAACAACCCTTTGTAGAAGTACTATAACAATAGTTGATCAGAAATCTGATGATGTGGGCAGCTCGTATAAAGTTGGTTAAATCTTTTCCAGTACTCATAGAGACTTTCTCTGTTGTACTGTCGAATCTCGCTGATTTCCTTTCAAATTGTTTTGGTTCTTGATGCTGGAAAGAACTTCTTCAGAAATTTTCTTTTCAGGTCATTCCAGGTTCTGATTGAACCGGAGGGAAGGTAGTACAGCCAATCTTTCACCTTGTCCACCAATGAAAATGGAAAAGCTCTCAGCTTAATCTGTTCTTCTATAACCCCTTGTGGTTTTATGGTTGAGCAGACAACATAAAATTCCTTCAAGTGTTTGTGGGGGTCCTCACATGCAAGATCACGAAAAGTAGGCAATAAATGAATTAATCCAAATTTTAATTCAAATGCACCCTCAATATCAGGGAAATCAATGCACAAGGGTTGCTGGACAACTTCGGGAGTTGCCAACTCCCTTAGTGTTTTTTGGGCTGCCATCTTTACAGTAACAACTGCTTTTTCTTCATTTTCTAAAATGCTGTTTGCAGATATCAAAGTTGTAAAATTGACTGCTTGCCTTTTTACTTTCCTGTTTGCCTTTGTTATTTTCTCGATTTCTGGATCAAACACTAATTCACCTGTACGAGAAGATCTTGGCATAAATCAATTTACTCATAAAGAAAGAAAGGAAACAAAATAAATAAATAAAAAGGAAACTTTAATAGAAAAAAAAATTTCCCCGGCAATAGTGCCAAATTTTTTGTCAATCGTCGAAACCGCAAAAAATAATTCTGATATCCCTAACAACTCAGAATAAATAAATTTATAGTCTAGCAGTGAAAACCAGGTAGAATCCCAAAAGAAATTTCTTAACCAAAAGCTTCATATTAGAAAACTGAAATAAAAGATTGAGGGGTATTCTTGAATTGAATGCTGAATTAAATTAACTGTAGAATCAAAATAAAATTAACAAATACTAAAAATGCTCAGTTCAGGGTTAATTATCCATTCCAATCACGCAGTTGATCATCGAAAGAAAATATTTCTTCAATCCAAGCAAATAAACAGGATTCTCTTTAAAGCTAAAAAGAACTCAAAGAATTCAACAGTAAAATTAACCAGAAAAAGCTTCAGATTAATTTCTTAATTTTAAGCAATAAGATATTGAAAAAAATTTCTAATTATCTCAAAATTAGTATTAAGATCAATGAACCAAAAAGTTTATTCCAGGCAACAATCCAAAAACTTGAATAATGTAACCTGTCTTACTTCTTCGTATAAACTAACTAGAAATAAAAGTAATCTCCAATCAATTCACTTGCTTCTAATTGAATTCTTCGCCTAAGCGGTTGAAAGAAAATCAAGTAAATTTGCAATCGCATAACCAATCCAACAAGTTTAAAGAGAATTTAAGCAAGTAAAATCAATCCTCACAACTCGTGTTGGCGATGGAAATTATCCCTAAACTAAACCAGAAAAGTTAATCACTCATGTTTAAAAGAAAAACAAACAACAACAATAATGATAATAACTAAAAATGTTGAGAAAAAAAAACAGCCCAAAATACCGCAACTGCTTCGAACCAGCGATGACTCGTAAATCGTAACTTTTGAAGCTGAATTTGACCCTCTTAACGTGTAAACTGGGTTTCATGGTCTACATGTGAATTGTAGTTCCAGATGTTAGATTTCCAATGAATCAAGAATTACTTCATTCCGATCTCTGTAGCTGAAGATATGATTTTTCTACTAGAACATCATCAATCTGTTAAAATCCTGTAAGAACATAACCAAATTAAAACATGTAAATTGCAAATTAAATTCACTTTTAATCAATTAAGTCCAGATGTGTTCTAAACTACAAAACATACTCAAAATATATCTTTAAGATTTAAAACATATTAAAATATACTAAATATGAGAGAAATAATTATAATAAATATAAACTTATCATATTGATGCATTGGATGCAAGGAAACTCTATGACCAAGTCAGACATCATGATGAAAAGGTTGCATAGGAGAGAGTGGTATGAAACATGGATTTGATTCCAAAACATCATTTTGTATATTGGTTGCTACTAACTAGAGGTCCCCTGACACGGAGCAAATGAAAACAATGAGGGATCCAAGTCCAAGCTTTTAATACTCTTGCTAATGAGAAAAGGAAATATAAAATCATTTGTTTTTTGATTGCCTGATTGCGAAATAAGGTTGGATGAAGGTTTTGAGGTCGATGAGAGTTAGAAAAAGATTGTACAGATGGAAGGACAAGATATTTTGGTTTTGACCAGTGTTAAAGATAAATCATTGAGTTAATTGTAATATTAGACTTTAGCCTTTAATTATTGTTTCTATTTTGACCCCAACTTCCAATTTGCACATTTTAACTCCCTAACCTCATTAAAATATTTCATTTTGGCCCCTTTTTGGATGGAAACTATTATTTTGGATGGAAAATGTCATGTCAACAAATAATTATAGGGATAAATGCTACTTTTAAACCCTAAAATTTTTCATTTATAAAAAAAAAGCTTGAAACCTTAAAATCTATCCATCTGACCATCACTCATTCGCTTCATTTGCCACCACCTCCCTTACCAACCCTCCCTTCCCTATTTTGTCTGCTCAGCTACCGCCCTCATCTTGCTTTCCCGTCGTTGGGCTATACTTGACCCAACCCTTATCCCCCTAGGCTATTCTGGCTTCATCCTTTCCTTTATGTCTAAACCTGATGTCTTCTATCGTCTGCCTCCTAATCCTAAATAAATCTGTGAAAAAGCAGATGCCTGAGCAGCCCCTAGCAAATGTGAACTAAATCCAGGGCCATAAGACCATGAAGCCATGATGAAATTAGGAGGAAACCTAAAGATCAGAGAGGAAACCCCATAGCTGGTGAATGGCAACATTAGTCGGTACTCCAGTCGGATCCGACATGGACCATGCTTGTCTTCTCGTGGATCCTAGGAGAATTAAGGATCTGAGTGGCACTTGGAAGAAATAGTGAAAACCCTAGGATATGAGCACAAAGACACTGCCATTTCTAGATATAGAGAGAACTACAAGTCCACAATGGAGAAGGACTGTAGGAGCTTGGCAAAGAACGAGCCATTTTGCCGAGGCACCAAGAGGAAAAGAAACTTAGAGGAGAGGGAAAGCAAGATGAAGGTGGCAACTAAGGAGGCGACATAGGGAAGGAAGGGGCAATAAGGGAGGTGGTGGCGAAAGAGGCTATGGGCCGATGGTTGGATCATTAGATTTCTATGCAAGATAACAGTTTAGGGCTATGAGGGAGGTTTTAAGATTTTTTTTATAAATTAAGAATTTTTAGGAAGTTGAAAAGTAACATTTATCCTTATAATTATATGTTGACATGACGTTTTCTATACAAGATAACAGTTTCTATTAAAGCATGGACCAAAATGAAACGTTTTAATAAGGTAAAAGAGTAAAAAAAAAACAAATTGACGATTAGAGTTAAAACTGAAATAATAATTAAATGTTTAAGTCTAATTATATAATTAACTCATAAATCACCGTTTGATAAAATTTGCTTAGTTGCCTTTGTAGCTGCTATTTATAATGTTTGAAGCGAATGCAACATAGATGTTATAGGAATCTAATTGTTCTATGAAAAATGATATCAATAAAATTTGCTTTGATATCTATGTTTTGGCTAAGTCATCTTTAGTTAGCTAGGTCTAATTAGTGGAAAGCATTATTTCTCTTTAATGGAGTCCTTGTTTAAATGTTTAGGTGTTCGTGATAGTTCACCAAAAAAACATTAATATTCTTGAAACATTTCGGTAGAACACTATTAACAACCAAGGTAGCTTAATTAATAGGTTACGTAGTAGTAATTTTGTAAGTTTTATGGGGGTTTTGACAAGTTGAAGTAAAGACTTAAAAGAATCAAAGAAAATCGCCAAGGCCACAAGAACTTGTGGCTGAGAATCAAACCATAGTGCTGAGGTGGCATCCACCTCCTCATTTAAACGGATCAAAAACTTGGAGGCTACTTAGCCTCCCCAGCCAACGTAGACCCAAAATCAAAACCCCCCAAAGAAAAAGCCACGAATCTCTTCGCGCTTTTCCTTGTACTTTCCCGTTTCCCGATAAAATGCTACAACTTAAAGACCCAGCCATCAAGCTCTTCGGCCAGAACATCCTGCTTCCGGCTGTCGGCGACGCCCCGATCATCGCCGCCCATGGGAAGTCCGACGGAGGCCCTGGAACAGAAGAGGAAGAAGAGAAAACAGAGAAGGTACAAAAACAGAGGAAAATCCAACCCTTGTTTGTAATTTTGAGGTTTGGAAGATTGTCCTTTGTTTCAAAGTGTGTGAAAGGGCTGTTGTTTCAAAGTGTCCTTTGATTTTATACATTTAAGTACCTGAAAATAGCAACTTTCTTTATTATACTTTTAAAGAAAAAGTGAAAAATTTGATGCCTGGTTCACAATTTGGCTGCCTTATTTCAGTCAAGTTGTAAACTTTTCTGCCATGGAAACTGATTTTTTTTTCTTGGAGAAAATCTTGTATTAGATTTGTGAAGAATTGGGTTTTTGACCTTCGATTTTGATTAGTCTACCTCAAAGTCTAAACACTTTTTGTTTGATTAGCTAAGTCAATCGTCAATCGATCAATTAATTAAGTCTTACCGTTTTGATTGGTAAAATTTTTGGATTCTTTTTGTGCCAATTCTCCTTTTTCTCTTAAACCATATTTACTTGAAATTTTCGTGGCCATTGATTTGGGGGTAAGAAAGAAACATGTTGGATTGATTCCTCTAGCAGCTTTCTTGCTTCTCTTGAATTTTCCAGAACTTTTTGGTTTTCAACTCTGTCCGTCCTATGTTTTTTTACACATATAAAAGTGGCGAAAATCAAGAAAAAATGGTTTATGCAGTCTTTTTATTTTTGTCCTCCGTTTTTTTTTTTCAAAAATAAAAAAGTGAATATTGAACTGAAAAGATAATTTGGTAAAATAATTTATTAAATATGAAAATATTACAAAGTCTTACGATGACTCAAAGTAATAATTTTTGTAAAATATGTGGGGCGGAGGAAGTTTACCAGTTACCGCTGTCCTGGTTACACTTTTCTTTTCCTTTATCTACTTCTCTAAACACTTTTTTCTGCAGGGTAGTTTGATGTTAGAGTCTTGTTCGTACCTGTAGATTTGTCTATTTCTCAGAATCAAAATCAGAAGTTCCATAGGCCTTGCAATTGTCTAGATGGTTCTAGTCCTTGAAATATATGGTGGTCTCAATTCTGCTTAGAACTGCTGTTCTATGAGATAACTTGTCTGCTAAGAACTGATGTTAAAACTTCAGGTTACAGAAGAAGTTGATGTCCAAACTCTTGATGCAGAAGATCCGGTTACCGAGACTAACGAAAACCTGAAAGTCGAAGAGAAGGAAGCGAAGCCGAAGCTTGGAAAGGCCGTAAAAGAACTGAATGATTCGACAAACTCACAAGGGAAACCGCTCAAGAAGCCAGACAAAATACTTCCATGTCCCCGCTGCAGTAGCATGGACACCAAGTTCTGCTACTACAACAACTACAACATCAACCAGCCGCGTCATTTCTGCAAGGCCTGCCAAAGGTATTGGACCGCAGGTGGCACGATGAGGAATGTGCCGGTGGGGGCTGGACGGAGGAAAAACAAGAACTCTGGCTCACATTACGGGCATATTACCATCTCAGAGGCTCTCCAAGCGGTTAGAGTTGAGGCTTCTACCGGATTGCAACACTTGAAAGGCAATGGCAGGGTGCTTAGCTTTGCTTTTGATTCACCAATTTGCAACTCCATCCCTCCTGTCTTCAGCCTTGGAGGGAAAAGAGTACTGCCAAATGGTTCTCAAAATGGCTTGCGGAACAATCTTCAAGAGAAGGTTGTTTCTGTGACATCTAGAGCAAGCGAAAATGGTGATGCTTGCTCGAGTGGATCTTCTATAACAGTCTCAAATTCAATGGATGAGGGAGGTAGAAGGAATGTGACAGAATCGGGAATGCGAAAGATCAATGGTTTTCCTTCACAAACACCATATCTCCCTGGAGTTCCTTGGCCTTATCCATGGCAACCAGCAGCATCTCCGCCAGCCCTCTGCCCACCTGGATTTCCAATGCCATTTTATCCCACAGCTGTTTTGGGCTGTGGTTTTTCAGGTGCTTGGAATGTGCCTTTGTTGTCTCCCCAATCTTCATCAGACCATACAAGTCCGAAATCTGATCCGAGTCCCCCAGTACTAGGAAAGCATTCAAGGGAAGATGATGCAGAACACTTGGATACAAAGAAGTCAAGGAAACAAGAGAAAAATGGTTGTGTTTTGGTGCCCAAAACACTAAGAGTTGTTGACCCAGCAGAAGCTGCAAAGAGTTCCATATGGGCAACACTTGGGATCAAGAATGACTCCCTTGGCTCAGGAGGGCTTTTCAAAGGAGTTAAATCAAAGGGTGGTGAGAAGAATTTTGTAGCAGAAGCAAATCCAATTTTGCATGCTAACCCGGCTGCCTTGTGTAGATCACAGAACTTCCATGAGAGCTCTTGAATCGGGAATCTGAGTTTTTCCGGTATGTGATTAAGGTTTTGACGAGCTTTGAACCTCCTGGTAACAACCATCAACGACCGGGCCTAGAGTTACTAAGATAGCAGGTGAAGAGGGGTATGCAAGGGGCCATAACTAGGGGGTCCATTGGGAAGCTGATTCTGATCTTGTAAAATATGACCAAGTGAGTTTCTGTTTGAGATCAGATGCCTATGTTTGTGTTCATGTAAATGTGTGAAGTATCAAAACCTAGTTGGACAAATATCTTCCATAGATTTCTTTTAATCCTTTTTGGCTTATGCAGGGTAAAGTTTTCTAAGTGAAGAGATGTAAATATTGGTCCACAAATTTTTTTTTTGCTCAAAGTCAATTTTTTATATTCAGAGGCTCTTTTTTGTTGTTTATACTCGGAAGTAAAATCAACCAAAGAATGAGGGAATTGTAACTAACTTGTGGCAGAAACTGGTTGTTTCCATTTTCATTGTAACAAGTTTGTTCCCCAAAATGACATTTGAAAGTACAGAGAATAGAAATTTTTTGTCCAAACCCTATATATTTTTAGTTTTGCAAAATGTGAAATCATTTTAAGTCTACATTAGGGGAAAAATATATGTGCTTCAAGAAAAAAATTTGTGAAGTTTATAAATTTGGAAAAGCTTGCAAGAAAAATAATACAAAGGGTATTTTTCATGATATGATGACAGTCTGCTTATGAAGTTTTAACAAGTAACTGATCATATAAATTTATCGCATTAATTCCATCTACACGTGATTATGGAATGATACAACCACATGCTTCCTCAACTCCATATTGCATGAATTGTTTGGGTTTGACATGAAAATTGAGAAAAAGAGAATTTTTTTTATTTATTTTTACACATTATATTTACACGTAAATCAAGAAAAGTAGAAAAAATGTATATTGAGAACATAATTTAAAGATAATATAATAAAATAATTGATTAAATATAAAAATATTACAAAATTTTAAAATAATTCAAAATAAAATATTTTGCATCCTTTTAAAAAAGATGGAGTATATTTTACTAATCGGTTATTATCCTTCAAATTTTTTGTACAACTTTTATACTAAAAAAGGTTTAGCCGTGACTGATGTTTAACATTTGATGTTTGAGGACCAATAGAAGTCCTGTCAAGTGAATGTGATGTTGATATCTGAAAATAAAAAAATTTGGCATTGCAGATAAGTTTAAGCTGAGGAAGGTATATTCCGAAAAAGAACAGGAAAAGGGAAGAAAAAGAAAATTGGAAAAGGACCAATAATCTTTGCTTCCGAAGACAGCAAGGGTCACAGCACAGGGATGGGACCAAGACAAGTCCATTAGATCACCATCTAACAAAATAAATTGAGTCCCTAACCTTTAGTTGTTATTTTGTTTTAGTCCTTAACTTATTAAATATTTTATTTTGATCCTAAATTTATTAAAATTTTTTTATTTTGGTTTCTCATTAGATAAAATTCATTAACTCAGAATAACTGCCTAATATAAATTTTTTAAATTCTAATTTAAATATTTAGTATATATTTTTCAGTAAATTTAAACAGTTTAATATTTTTGATAGTAAATAGATAATTTAAATTAGTAATTTTTCTTTCTAAATAAAATAAGTTTAATTTATAAAGAGCAAAAAAAGGTGAACTAAATTTTTCATTAACTATAAAAATTATTATACATATTAAATTTATTGTAAGATAGTTAACAAATAGTTTAAATTATAATCTAAAAAGTTATTTTTAGAAAAATATTTTAAGTTAACAAATTTCATCTAATCAGAACCAAAATAAAATATTTTTAATAGATTTAGGACTAAAATGAAACTTTTTTAATGGATTTAGGACTAAAATAGATCATTTAGTAATATTACAGACTAAAACAAAACAATAACTAAAGATTATGGATCATTCATGCAATTAACTTGATTGATATTTTTCCCATTGGTCACTAATACCATTCATTTTGTCTATGTTTTGTTTTTGTTTTTGTTCTTTTATTTTTCCCAATACACATCTTCATAAATTCTGAACAAACATATCGGTTTGGTGGAATTTAGTTTATCATTTGCTATATACACTATTCAACAATTAATCTACTATTTTTTATTTTCAACATTTTAGTATATAAATGAAATGGATAATTATAATTTTCTCCCTAAGGGTTAAGTGAAATTACACTTTGCCCCTATTTCAGAAATATACATTTTGCCTCTATCTTTTTAATACAGTCTGATAGTAAGGTCTGAAATCTTAATTTAGACATTATGGTAGTTATCTACCAGTAATTTCAATCGGTATGATATTTTTTTATAGTTAATAGACGTTTTAAATTATCAATTTTTTTTCTTTCTGTATTTCTTTCATTTTTTAAAATAATATTTTTTAAATGTCAATTAATAGTAAAAAAAATACTATACAGATTAAAATTACTTGAATATGATAACTGTGCATAGGGGCCGTAAAATCTGACATAACCCAAAAATTTGGACTGATCCACCCGAACCCAAACCTGACATAACTTGATTTGACAAAAAATGTCAACGACTCGAACCTGAACCCGATTAAAATGAAACTCGAAAATACCCAAAAGCTGAAATAACCCGAGCCCGAATTGGACTGAACCAGAATTGGCACGAACATAAAATACCTGAACCTGAAATGGCCCAAACCCGAGACTGACCTAACCCAAACCCGATAAGACCCAAATTTAACCCAAATCAACATAAATATATGGTCGACAAACATTTAAAATTTCATGATTTTTTTATATATTGATTATTTATCTAAAATGTACATTAATTATGACTACGTAAATTAAGAAATTCAAAAAATACTTCAAAAATATTTTTTGTTTAGGTATCTTATGGAATTTAAATAAAAAATTAATAAAATAATATGTCTTGCTTTGTTTAAAGGTCTTCTAGGATTTATTGGTTAAGAGGACTTAATTTTTAGTATTCTCAAATTTTAGTATAATTCTATAAAGCTACTAAATCAAACTTTGATTCTTTATAATATGAAGGACTTACTTCCACATCTATTATCGTTAGTTGCCTTCTATATTTGATAGCAAGACTGAACTATAGAAAATTTTAATTCAAAGTACTAGTAAAGCACGCATTGGTTCAAGATGATTTGATTTCACATAGTTCGCATAGGCTTGAGCTCAAATTACTTAAAGCATTCTTTTCCATTCAAAACCACAAATGCCCAAAATCAAAAATAATAATCTATATCCTAAAGCAACATAACAAATGATTCCAATATCAAGTTTTACAACTAAATAAAAATATCAAAATAGAAAAGAGTATGACGATAATTTGTTATGTCAAAAGTGTCAAGCAACAAAGCTAATGATAAAGTCTAAACTGCTTGCTTTCAAATATTTGCATTTGCCAGACCTATGAATTGCCAAAATAATGGTAGTTAGTGAAATACCAAACCAAAACTATAGAGTTGTTTATGCTAGTTATAAATTGAGTCATTGCTTAAAAAGCACTTAAAAACCCCAACTGCCATAAAATGACTAGTAGTAATCTTACCTCTATACCGAAACCAAATTAGAAGATGCTTCAGAATTGGTTGGCTGCTCTAATTCCACTTTTATGCCATTCAAATGCTTCAAATCATACTCATTAGCTTCATTAATTGAAAAAAAAAATTATTACTAGCTACAATGTATTGAAATAAAACAAAAAAATGATAAAAAAAAATCAAACCTTCATAACCATACACCTAGTTATGAGATGTTAGTAAAACTTGTACATTGTTAAGGACAAGACAATTCCTATATTTGTTAAGAATCTTCCTACCCATACTAAAAGTTGATTCTGAAGCAACAGCCGTAATAGGAATACTCAATATGTCCCTTGTCATTTGTGCTATAATTGGATATTATGCTTCATTTTCTTTCCAAAAGTAAGGACATCCAACTTCAACTCAATTGGCTTTTTAGGCTTATCCAAATAAAGATCAAGTTGTGACTTTAAGTTGAAAGTCCCCATTGTATCTTAGGCAAAGTCCTATATCCACATCAACATATCTATTAATTTTGAAAGTATTGTACAATATAAAAGAATAGATATTAACATAATAACAAAAAAAAATAGTTTACCTACAAGAAGATCTAAATTTACTTCCTGACAAGATTGTTCACCATCAATTCCAACATCACATGAGTGAGATGAGCTGCCACTATGAGTCTTATACTCATTAAAAAGAAAATATAATTGATCTCGAACATCTAATCACTTAGAAGTATTAGTTGTAACCAATTTCTCATAGCAGTACTTGAGAAAAGCTAATTTATACCAAGAATCAAGTACAATTGCAAATGAGAGGACTACTAAACAAATCTTCCCAATACTTCTGAAACTAATACTTCTGAAACTTCTCATTCATTTGTTGTGTCATTTCTCTTATTTGGAACTCTAGGTTATCCATTGCCTCTAGTATAAACCTTTTGCATTCTCCATACATTCTCAAAGTACAAATTGGCAATAGGATACTCAGAATCATAGAAGAGAGTGGTCATTTCATAAAAAGGCTTCAAAATTGCTGTAATTTTTGTGATTTTGTCCCACTCGCCATCACTAGGGCAATGTTCATAATATATGTCAACAATCTGCAGCTAAGAAAATACTTAACAATAAAGAAGTGTCATTTCAAGCATCAAATAAGTGGAATTCCATAATGTAGGCATATCTAGCCATAATGATTTTGAAATGTTTACCCTAACTACTACAACACACTTAAAAAACCTAATCCTTCTTGCTTCTGATCTATGAACATATAAAATAATCCTTTTTGCTTCTGATCTGTGAACATATAAAACACTTTCTCTGATTTTTTTTAGATGCCAGAAACTAACTTCAACCCATCTTGAATAATGAGATTCAAAATATGTGCACTACAACGAACATGAAAATATTTTCCTCCACAAATCAAAGCATTCCGTTGGCTGAGTTGGGCACACAACAAAGTATGCATACTAGTCATATTGCTAGCATTGTCTAGAATGATGGAAAAAATTTTACTTTCAATCCCCCATTCTTTCAAGAAACCAAATATTTTTTTATATAATATGTTAAAATTATAAGGTGGTTCAAAAGGCTGAAAAGTCAAGACTTTACTCATTAACTTCCAACCAATGTCCACATAATATGCAGTCATATAAAGATAACCTTCATCAATAATTGAAGTCCTTATATCACTAGTTAAGCTAATCCTTCCAGAAAGGTTTCTCAAAGAAGATTTAAGTTGTTTCCTTAATTTCTTATGGAACTTAATAATGTCACTCTTATGGGTGTTTCAAAACACATGTTTAACATTTGGGTTCATATATGAATTGTAATCACGCACATCTTCATATTCAACATAAGAATATGGTAGGTCATGCTTGATTGTGATCCTACATAGCCACTCTGGACAGGTTGCTTCATCTAACTTTATATGGAATGATCCTTCATTGCTACCACTTCCATTTAAAGAACTTTGATACTTGAAACACTTCTTTAAATGGCATAAAAGGCTTTTTATTCCCACTGTAGAATCAGCCTTGTATTCCTTAACTTTGCAATGCTTGCATTTGGCCCTTTTGACTTCATCCTCATATAACTCTCCATCAATACACTCAAACTCATTTCAAACCTTAGACCAAGACCTGCTTTGCCCTTTTTTAGCACCACTTGCATTAATAGTCTTTTGATTATTGGAGTCATTTGCATTTATGCCAGACATGTTCACTGTTGGATTCATTGCTGTAAAACAAATAATAATAATAATAATAATAATAATAACCCTAACCTATATTTCTATGTGATGTAAGAAATTTAATTGACACATGCTCAAACAAATAATTAAGCAAAGAAAACAAGGAAAGAAAATAAACATCAAAAGCTTCGCTGTCGATGGCCCATTTGCAAAATAAAACAAAGTTTGTGACTAGTATGAACGAAGTGAAAAGAACAAGGGACTAAACAATAGTTTTACCACAAGAGTTTTAAAAAAAAACTTGGCTAGGGTAATGGGTCGGGTCGCGGTTTCGATCCAGATCTCTCTCTGATTCTCCGTTCGCCGGAGGCGAGAGACGGGAGGCTGCCTAGGGTTTGGCCTAGAGGGAGCAGCGACTCAGGAGGGAGGATGAGATGGCTGCCGAAGACTTCCAGGTGGCGGCGGACGGGCTTGAAGCGGACGCGATTCTCGTTCCCTCTTTCAATCGGTGCCAGCAGTTGTAGGGGTCTTCGGAAATGACGGCGTGGGGTTGGCGGAACAATGGAGGCGAGCTAGGTCCGGTTGCGGTGGCCGAAGCGACGGGCAGGGGAGGGAAGGACCAGGGGTGGCAGCGGCGATACCTGGGAAAAAGGTTAGGGTTTCTGAGGACGTGAGCAGCTAAAAAGTAGGGGCTTAGGCTGCAGTTTTTAGTTTTTTTTAGCTAGGAGCTTAGGGTTTCAAATTTCTCCTCATTTTCCTTAAACTCGTGACTCATATTTAAGCTAGAGAGAGCCTAGGCGAAATTAACTAGTTTTGTTCAAGTTTAAACTCATCCAATTTCAATTTGAAGGGGTTTAGACATAATTTGGTCAAAATATCAGTTTTAGTAGTCCAACAACTCTCTTAGGCAACTGAGCAGGTCCCCATTTTTATGCAAAATTGAAATTTAGCCCAAATTTTTCCTAATTTGTCAAATTAGACTCAAGCTTTGTTAAAACAACCAGATTTTCCCAAAATTTAGTGATTTTGCCCCAAACTTTTCAATTTTGATAGATTTGCCTCAAACTCTCGAGAGTTTACAGATTTACGTCCAAATTTTCAATTTTTCCTAGAACTTTCTAAAAGTCTCTAATTCACACCTAAACACTTCTATTTCACCTACATTGACTGCAAATGACTTCTAGGGCTTAAAATTAGTGTCTAACCAAAATTAATTCATTTTTTGGCCCTAAATAATAACTCTAAATTCCTAAAAAATTATAACTAGAATTGGCATCATAATTTAAATGCATCTGATCCTACCAATTGCTTAAGTTCCAAAATGACCGAGTTTATAGTTTCATGAATTGAATTTGCAAAGTTCAAAGTTAGGAATTTTTATTTAAATAATTGTATATTAGATTAGTTTTTATGCCTAGTAATTTTTTAGTTATAAAGTACCCAAATTTTGAAAATTTTATTTTAGTCATCCATAGAAATTGCAATATGGGTCTCCAAACTTTTCAAATATTTGCATAAAAAATCAAAATTTTTTAATTTAATTTTTATCAAAACCTAAATAAAAAATTAAATTAATTCAATTATTATAGCATATGCACTAATAATTCGATTAGACCTGAATATTAACCCGAATCTGACCTGAAATCCAAAAAACAAGATCTAAAGTTACCCGAAACTAAAATTGACCCGACCTGAGTTAAGCCCGAATTAGAATTAGTTCCACATGAACCCAACCCGAACCCAAAATTAGCTCAACGCAAAATCAACCCAAACCCAAATACCCCGACCTGAACCCAAATTGATGCTAACCCAACTTAACCTGAACCTAAATGACCCAATCCAAACCCAACCCGACCCATCCAATTACCATTATCTAACTGTACAGTCTAAATTAAGATTTTAAAAGTTACTATTAAACTGTATTAAAAAGTAGAGGGCAAAGTGCACATTTTTTAAACAGAATGAGATAAAGTGTAATTTCACCTAAACCTCAGGGGGTAAATTGTAATTAAACTGAAATGAAAAACCTTTATATGTAAATAATAAGTAAAGACCCATGGTTTTTAAAATAGTTTTTTTTTCTAAGAAACAATAATATGAATAAATTCAAATTAAACTATTTGAAAAAGTCAAATGTTTTAAAAAATATGGGACGGATGAAGTATTTTGTTAAGCAACCATTTTGTGTTGCAATTGTTCGCTTTGAATTTGCTGCCCAATTGTTGAGAGAAAATGTTGTGAGAGTTGGTCAAGCTTCCTTCACCTCAATTATCCTTACCCCTTCTATAAATGAAACTTATATTATTTTGTTTCTTAAATTATAGCCCCTTAAAATAGTGTCCTACCATTGGCCAATAAGTCTCTATAGTTTTCTACAAAATTGTTTCTGAAGTTTTAGTTCACAAATTGAAACCTCACCTACATTCTTTCATTTCGCTTTTTCAAAAAGCTTTATTAAGGGCAGATCTATCCGGTAAAATTTGGTAGCTCATGAAGTTTTTCATTATTTGAAAATCAAGAAAAAAAAAGCTTGATAAGAGAAATGGCACTTAAGATTGACATGAACAATGCCTATGATAAGGCATAGTGGGATTTTTTAGCAAAACTGCTCAGAAAAATGGGGTTTGCTAAGTCCCAGGTTCAATGGGCTATGATGCTAATGACATATGTGTCCTATAGAATTCTGTTTAATGGCAAAGAGTTTTCTGCTTTTTATTCTTCCAGATGGTTAAGATAGGGGAGATCCTTTATCTCTTTACTTATTGTTTTTGGTTTGATGTGCTATTTTAGTTGATCTCAAGTGTAGTTTAAAGCAGTCAACTAGCTAGGATTCATATTACTAGGCATTGCCACACCCCATATCACCTTTTTTTTTTTGTAGATGATTCATTATTCTTTCTGAAGGCTACTCCACAAAATTGTTATGATTTGCAACAATGTTTGGAGGATTTTGTTGTACCTTGGGGCAATCTATCAACCTGGAAAAGTTAAGCATTTATTTTAGTAGTAATACTACTACTTAAGTTCAGCTTTTTATTGGTGACATTCTCCATATTAAAGCTATTGAGAAGCCTAATAACTACCTTGGTCTGCCAACAATATAGAGCATGTAAAAAACAGAGGCCTTAGCTTTTGTGAGAGATAAGATCAATAAAAAGACTCATGGTTGGAAAGGCAAGAATCTCTCACATGTAGGTAAAGAGGTTCTAGTTAAAGCAGTGACTTTATTGGTGCCTCTTACCTAATGTAGTATTTTAAATTTCCCAAAATCTGGTGCAATAAGATGAATGTAGCAATTCCAAACTTTTGGTAGAGCTATATAGAAGGGCCATAAGATTCACTAGTGTAGTTGAGATTGTTTAACTAAGCCCAAGCCGATGGGAGGATTGGGATTTAGGGACCTGGGAGCTTTTAATAAGGCCTTGTTGGCAAAAATGGGACGGCAAGTGATGATTTATCCTAGGAAACTTTGGGCGAGAGTGTTGGGGAGCTTGTATTTCCCTTAGATAGACTTTCTCGGTGCAGCCCAATGGTATAGACCATTTTGGGAATGGACTAGTTTGCTAGTTTGGAAAGACTTAATGCATAAGGATACCATCTGGTAGATCCAAAATGTAGAAACTATGGGCATATGGTAGAATCCTTGGATTCCAGGTTTACATAGACATTAACTACGCACATCAACAACTAACTCAGATTAAATTCTAAATATGAGAGTTCAACAAATTATTGATTATAATGATCATGCTCAAAAGCTTACTAATATAAATTAATGGCTATTTAAGACAAAGAAGAAGGGAGTTGAGGTAGTCTTGATGACCAATGCATGCAATACAGATTGACTAGACCTTCATCTTCTTACCAATAGAATCCTAATCTATAGAAGGTGTTATGGAAAATGAAATGTGCTCCAAAAGTGTCAAACTTCTTGTGGAGAATTTGCCAAAAGAGCATAGCAACTAAAACAAACTTATGGAGACACAAGTGCAAAGAACATCCCTTATGCCCTTTCTGTAAGCTGATTGAAACATATGAGCATGCCATCCTATTATGTGATTGGACAATGCCTGTATGGTTTAGAGCACTTGATATCCAAATACGAAGAAAGGCAATAACCACTTTTGTTGACTGGTTGTTGGCAACCAAATCTAGTGTTAAGGATGAGGTGGTGAAATATTTCTATTTGGAGTTAGCATACATGCTGGTATATATAGAAGGGCAGGAATAAGGTAATTTTCCAACAAAAAGCATTCGATCTTCTTGCTATAATCCATAAGAGCTCTTAAGTAGTGTATAGGAGTTATAGGCAATTCAAGAAAGGATAAATCATAAGGGGTCCGCATAGCAGCAAAAGGTGAGAAATACAGGTTGAGTTAAGCCAAGCAAAGGCTATGTGAAAATGAATATTGATGGGTCTTGGGATACAAGTACAAAACAATGAGGGAAAGATGATTATTTTGAGATGATAGTGTGAAGTTGATTTCTGTTGGTGACTTATACTGCCATGCAAGAAGTGCTATTGCTTCTAAGTCATTAGCAGTATGGGAGGTACTATGAAAAGCTATGGATATAAGAGTTCAAGTGCTTAGCTGGAAACTGATTGCAAAAATGTCATTTATGCTATGAAAGGAAAAAGCTAAGTTGGATGATTCATCTAATAGTTGCTGATAGTAAGTGAGCCGATGGCTTTTTTCATGTGTAAATTTTCTTCTATTCCTAGGATTGTTAATATTTGTGCCGCTTATGTGAACAAGTCTTATGAAAAGGAAATGAGATCCTTGAAATGAACTAACTAATTTTTACTTTTACTTTTTTTTTTTTGCCTAAAATTAATTTCATTTGAAAACCAATATTATATAGATGTAATAATCCATTTAAAAGTAAATTTTTATGATGTTATTAAATTTTTATAAAAATTTCTTTTTCAATGCCTTAAACTAAAAAGTTTCATAAAAATTTAATAAGATTACAAAAAATTATATTTTCAGTGGATTATTGCAGTTACATAATATTAGTTTTTAATTAAAATTAGTTCTTAATGAAAAATTCATAAAAATAAAAATAAGTTATTTTGAAGTCAATTGACTTAAGTTAAAATAAATTAAAATTAAAAAAGAGCGATGGCTATTATTAACTTGTAACTGTTCTCCACCCCTTTGAGGGTTTCCTCTTAATGAAGATTATATTGTCCTTGGCTAAAAGAAGGCGATGGCTATTATTAACTTTTAACCATTGAAAAGCAGGGAGCAACTTTTTGTTTTTGTGCAAAAGAAACGGGCGAGCAATTACTTTGATAAATCTGTAAATGTTCCATCATCTTGAAAACAAACCAAGATATTTTGTAGCCACTACCAAATACAAGCCACAAATCCTATGGGACCAAATTCAACAGAAAAGCCAAAAATCCTTCCGCCATTCTCCACTTCTTTTCCCACCTTTTCTTCTCATTTTTCATCTCTTTCCCTCTCGGGTGAAAAGCGATGTCGCATCTTTTGTTTTTGTTTTTTTTCCAACATATCTACATCAGCTGCTTTTGGATATAAGATGAGAAGGAATAAAAAGAAAAAAAGCATTTTGTTTTTTACTCAGAAATGCCAAAAGGAAAAAGTTAATGTGCTATGGACATGCACCCAGAAGCCTGATGGAAACCCCAATAGGAGGAGACAATACAAATTAATGCATCATATAACACACGCCACTTAATCGAAACTCATTTATTTTATTTTATTTTTTTTTGTTGTACAAATACCACTTGAATTCTTACTGATTACAGTACTTTGACTTACTCAGCTAGGTTCAACAATTAAATTATTTGTTCATAACAAAAACGTCTTTCAAAATTATTCCGAGACGCGTCTTTGAAGACAAATAGAAAAAAAAAAACGTGTAAATCACTTTTTGGTTCTTTTAGCTATATTGACTCAAACATTTTTTCATCCCTCAAAGTTGGAGTTGTGTAAATCGGTCCTTCAACTATGAAACGTTGGACAGTTAAGCCATTTAACTCATTAACTCGCTTCATAAATGGTCACATGACACTCACCCTCTCAAGTTTTAACGGTGTTGTTACTGATTGTAAGATTTTAAAATTTTGGATCCTAAATTATAAAAATATATAATTTTACTCACTTACTAGTAATTATGAGCAAATTTATTAGTGCTTTTCTGGCAGCAAGTTACTAGAGTAAAAAATTATAAAATAAAAGGAAAAAAATACTAAAAAATTATAATTGTATTATTTTAATTTTTCTTTCTTTTTTTGGAGAATTAATATCATGGGAAGCGAATAATCGATCTGATGACTTAAATACTAATAATTTTCTTGAATTAACTAGTTTTTCATAAATTTCTTCTCTTATCCAGCCTAAAAGAAATAAAATAGATAAAAAAATGCTTATTCTTTCAAAAAAAATTAATTATATTCAAATTTTACAGTATTTAAATAAAAATAGAAATTGAACAGGAAATCATTACATATTAAAATTTTAAGCACTTTTTAATTTCTCCAAATACATCCTAATAGTTTATTTTTAATATTTTGTTATCATTTTTATTTCTTTATACAGTACTGAAAATAAAAGCAAAATAATACTTTTTAAAATAGAAAAACTGGAAAAGAAAATTAGGCCAAGAGGAATTATCAATTTTAAACTTTCTCAATCGCCGTTCACCATTATTCATCTCTATCGCTCTCTCAATCGCCTCTTGAGTCTTAACCCATTGTTCTTCCGGTCACAATTTAGGGGCCAATAATCAACTTAAACACCTGAAGATGGCCTAAGAACAGTTGCTGAAGCCGATCGGAGAAAGCCGATTCCGTAGGAGTCCATTTTCTTGTAATTTCACAGATGTTGGACCCGGTCGCACCCCTCCAACGTTTAGGGACTTTTTCGAGCGAGTCGATATAGTTTGGACCAAAAGTGATTATTCAGCTTAGCAGATGTAGATCTTTAAAATGTGTAATTTTTGGGAACATATTTAGCATCTATGGCCATAATTAGCTTTCCTTTCTGGTATATAACTTCATAAATACTCTCCTAAAACGGGCAAGGAGATTTCCAGCCACTTGAGCTCTTGTGTGCCGAAATTCGCAAGTCTGCTGCAGAACTGAGGAGAACAAAAACTTGTGGTGTTAGTGGTGTGGACAGAATTTTAGGCAGCGTGTTTCTTCAATTCTAGCATTTGATGGCCTAATTTTCTGCCAAATTGCAATCTAATTATATGGGAGTCTCGTATTGCCATAGCCTCTCATATTATTTAGGATTAATTACAATTTGTCCCCGAGGTTTAGGTAAAATTACACTTTATTTCCCTCTATTTTAAAAATATACACTTTACCTCCCATATTTTTAATATAGTCCAATAGCAACTTTTAAAATCTTATTTTAAACTATACGGTTATCATCTTCAAGTAATTTTAATCTATTTAATATCTTTTTTACAATTAGTTGATATTAAAAAAATACTGTTTTAAAAACTAAAAGAAATACAGAAAGAAAAAATTGATAATTTAAAATATCCTTTAACTGTAAAAAAATTACCATATATATTGAAATTACTGGAAGATAGCTACTATAATATCTAAATTAAGATTTCAGAAGTCGGATTGTATTAAAAAGATAAGGGTCAAAGTGTAAATTTCTAAAATAGAAGGGTAAAGTGTAATTTTACATAAATCTTAGGGAATAAACTGTAATTATCCCTATTATTTATCATGTCAAGGATATAACATGAATTGTTTGTCCGGTAAAGACAAGTCTTTGACAGTGTAGGGATTCATACTTTGATCGGATAATTTGCGATCTATTTGTAATGGTTGCGAGGAAGGAGTCCACATTTTATTAAACACTACGTTTAATTTATTTTAAATTAAGACAATTTAATTTAATAGTTTAGTTTAATTTTTATAATTTTTTTACTTGAAACTAATTTCATTTGAAAGCCAGATACATGTAATTATTCATAAAAATTAAAATTTTTTATAATGTTAATAACTTTTCATTATTTGTTTTTTAACGCATAAAAAATTTAGTAACATTGTAAAACTTTAAAAAAATTGTTTATGAGAAAAAATGAGGTAAAATTAAAATTAAAATATTTAAAATTAAGTTGATTTAAGTTAAAATAAATTGGGTGTAGGTCATGTGAGGACAAGAACACAACATGTACCTTGATTTTTTTATCGATTATTATTTATTTATTTATTAGGTTTGTTCTTTTATGAATATTATTCATTCTTTTATTGTTTCTTATTTTTTTATCAGGTTTATTCTTTTATGCATACTGCCAATTTTTTTATCAATTTTTTTATCTTAAGGTGTTTGGTTTTTTATTATTAGCTATTTATTCTTTTATAAAAAATAAACTATTTTTCATTAGTAACTAGTTGTCTTTTGACTTAATTTATTGCTCTTTTATAAGTTCTCCCTTGCTTTTTTAGGTAAACTATTTTTCTTGCTTCATTTATTACTAGCTTTTTTTTTTTTTCATATGAGTAGGTATTAATTTTTTAGAGAAATTGATTGTTCTTTTATCAAAACCTGTGTTTTTTTAGAGGAATTAGTTATTTTTTTTATCAGTATCTATTTGTTCTTTTAGTTTAACTAGTTGTTTGTTCTTTTCTTAGTAGACATATTTGAAAAAAAAAGAAGATAAAATTAGATAAAATTTTTAAAATAGAAAAATATAAAAAGTAAATGAAAAAGGACAATAGTATATAAATTAAAAAAATAAAACTGGAAACAAAACAATAGACAAATTTAAATACAAAATGAGTGGATTTTATTTTTTAAATTGAAAAAAATTATTATTTTATGTTGCAAACTTATTATTTTTTTAATTTCAATTTACTCTTTTTATCTAAGAGAAAGTTTATATTCTAATAGTTTAAATTTAAGGTAAGATTGAATTTACTTTTTTTATGTCATGAATGTTCTCTTTTAAAAATCTGAAAAAAAATGAAAGCAATAGTGAAAAGAAAGAATAAACAACGGAAAAAGGTAGAATTTTTTTAAAGAAAACGTGAATAACACAAAAAATGAAAAACGAGGAATAAAAATTGGGAAGAGCTAGACAATGTAAAATAGAAAAAAGAAAGGAAATAATACAAAAGAAAGTGATAGAATTTTTTTAAAGAAAACGTGAATAACACAAAAAATGAAAAACGAGAAATAAAAATTGGGAAGAGCTAGACAATGTAAAATAGAAAAAAGAAAGGAAATAATACAAAAGAAAGTGATAGAAGATTAAAAAAAATAAAAACATGAAAAAAAAAAACAAAAAGATAAAAGTAAATAATGAGGCATGGAGGAGATGATAAGAATCAAATCCGTCTCCAGGCAACTTCCCCTAAAGCCCTTAGCCGCTCACCAATTGCGAAATCATTTCCCGCTTCCCGTAAACAAATACTTGAGATTTGAGTAGCCACATTTTGATCGGGTCACTTATAATCACTTAATAACCCAACATCTCCATGTTTTGACTATTATTCAAAATATAAAGTTTTTAATTTGTTGCTTGAGATCGAAGTAACATGTCATTATATACCAAAAAGCACTATGTTGACATTTTTTTCGGTGAATAAAACGACACATAAAAACCAGAAAGAAGAACAAACTAATGTTTGCCCTTATCAATAGGTTGGAACACTTTGAACCCCTGCAAGTTAACATAGGATAAATGGCAGAAGAAGTTCCTCTAGAAATGGAAGCTACGTACAGTCGTGACTAAATTACAGTTAAAGGAGATGATCTCCTCTCCAGGAAGCCTAGATGCCTATCAAAATACATGAATTATAATTGTAAAGTTGGATTGGAATAATAATCATAATCGTAATCATAGAATATACTTGACCATTTTTCCAATATCAGATCATAAAATCGTAAAATTTTAAGATTTAACCCAATTTGTTTCTCTGGGTTGATGCTGAAAATGTCTGGCATTCATCACTTTCCAAACTAGAAAACCAACTTCTCTTGATAAAAATTCATCGGAGAAAAGTAATTTATTACACTATAAAGGAGAATGGTTTTTCCAATGCCTAGAGTCGTTAATCATAGCAAAATGAAGTATATGATGTTTAAAATCATTGCAAATAAACATAGAAAATTCTTTTGTCATAAATCAAAATTGTCTCAGAATCGAGACATTATTGTGGAGATTTAAGTTGTCACAATTATTGCAACATAGAGAGAAAGCACAAGTTTAGCGACAATTTTACTATTATTATAATCTGTGATGACTTTGCTATAATTATAATAATCTGCTATAATTTTGTAATTGGTTATATTTTTTAAATGGCAGTTATAGTATTAATTATTATATCATATAAATTAAAATTATGAAAATAAATTTAAAATAAATATGAGTTAATTAAGTAAGTAAGATGTATAAATACACACACAAACATATATAAAATTAGAAATTTGTACAAAAATATTTTGATTTAATTAAAAATTTTAAAAAGAAGAGCACAATTTATCTAAAATCCTAAAATGCCCCAGATAGCAGTCACTAATATACAAAGCCTAACAAATCATTCCGAGCCAACTGCCTCACACCAGATGTTAGCATCAAACTAGGAACAATTGACTGGATCAATATACTTTTGAATGATCCGCTTGACATGCTAATCCTCATACAATCAAATATCATTAAAAATTAGAGACTAGACGTGTTAAACACGATCATCTAGAAAATTATTAATATGTAAACTGTTTGTGGAATTTCCTCCTCGAGCTGGTGCCCAACCGCATTAAAACTCCTACATCTTTTACATATTTTATAATTCACTCCTACATTTTTAAATACTATACTGATAAAAGACTGCTTTGTCATTGTTTACAATTAAGTCCTCACTATTGAACATTTTTAACCATTAAGACCCTACATATTCAAACATGTTACAAATATGTCACTTAAATATCCACATTAACATATACTAAAAATATTCAATAAAGTTCTTAAACTTATGCTAACCAACATATTTTCCCATAAATCAACAATTATGTCACTAGCACATCCATATCAACATATACTCAAAAAAAATTGAAAGATATTGCAGAAACATGGCACTTGGCGGAGAAGAAATATTGACGATGAAATTGCAATGAACTAATGATGAAAACAACGAAAAACAGCAATGGTAGTGTCAACGACTGCAGAGAGAAGCGATGAGGAGCTTAGAGAGTTTTGGGACTAATGTTTGGGGTGAGAAGATGAATGTGAGAATGGAGAAGATCATTAGCTAGGTTAGATCCCGATAACTACGAAATTTTAATTATTCCTATTTTTTGTGAGGATTTTGCCACAATTTTGGTAGTTACATGGAAGACCTTTGGACAATTACATAACTGTTGCAAAGTTTAACACCCAAAATTTAAGGAAAAATGTCTCCCACGTTGTTCGTAGATTCTCTTGTCCAGGTTTTTTGTATTTACGTTGTTTGTTATGATTTTGCTATGATTATAATCAGCTACAACTAAGGGCTGTAAGAGTTTAACCCTAAGCCAAAACCCGATCCAATTTTTTGGGTTAGGGTTAGGTGACAGGATGAAATTAGTGTCATTCGGGTTGACTTGAACTCAAACCGTTTCTAACATGCAAAAATTGGGTTAGTTCGGGTTAAACCTAATTGACCCAATTCAGCTCGAAATTCCCACTTTCCCTTTTTCAATCCTAGCCCAATCCCATTGTAGTCTAACCCGCAAACCTATACTATAAATATCTAACATCCCAAATCCTAATCCTTCATCAATCATCAGCTACCAGCCACACCCACCATCTTTATTGTCGTCCGACGCCGTTCACCATCTGTTACCATTTGCTATCGTTGTCGCCATTGCCATTTGTCATCATTCTTTATCCATTCTTCGCATCGTCATTTTTCCCCCCTCCCTGTCAACCACCTCATTCCCTTGCTTTGTCAGGTCCTTGGCCTCCCCATTCATCATCCATTGTACAATCTTGTTTACCATTCGTTCGCCATTCATTCACTATTAAAAAATCATGGTTTTCCAACTTTTATTATACCAACGGCTTAGCCGTTGGTAATTTCCAACGTGTAGAGCCGTAGGTAAAAAGTTCCAACGTGCACGCGTTGGTGGCTAATTTTTTTTTTGATGTGTTCTTACCAACGGCTTTGCCGTTGGTAATTTGCAATGGTTATGGCCATTGGTAAAACTTCCAACTGTGACGCGTTGGTGAAATTATAGCTTTCATTGGGCTTGTGAATTGGCAAGCCGTTGGTAAGAGGAAACACAAAACACAGCGTTTGACTTAATTAATTACCAACGGCTAGCCGTTGGTAATGAGCTTTTAAATTCCATTTCTTCCTCCTCTCGCCCAGTCGTGACTGGTTCTTGCGTTTTCTCCCTCTCGCGTGTAGCCGCCGGCGTTTGAGCAAGTTCCTCCGATTTGGCGTGTTCTCCGGCCGATTTGCGAAGTTCGCCTCCCCATTTGGTAGATCTAGTACTAATTAACCTTGTTATGCATTATTTTTACTGTTATTTTCGTATTTTTGTTCATAGTATAAACATTGAATTTCTTGTTTGATTTTGCTTCGATTTTGCAGTTTAATCTCCGTTGTTTCGTTCCACAGCTGGGGCTAGCCAAGTCGACGTGGATTTAGCTCTAACAGGTAATTTTTTTTATTTTTAAGGTTATATCTGAATATATCCAAATTTTTTTATCGATTTTGTACGAATAAAATGTGTGTTTTCTTTTATGTATTTTGGCATTACAATGAACGTTTGGTGATTGTTGAAGGCATTGGTCTGGGTATTTGAGTTTGGTTATTGTCAATTGATTTGTGTTAATTTTTATAATTTTTAGGTAATTTTATTTATGAAAAATGTGTTATGAAATTATTTCCATGGTATTTAATTATGCTTAATATAGTTTGTTTCATTTTTCATATAGATTGTTGTATGAATTGATTGTTTCAATATTTTTGGTGACTTGTAATTGGTTGACTTAATTTTGCTTTGTTTTGATTGATCCATTAAATTAGTATTGAGTAATAATGGCAATAATAACAAAATAAAAATAATAGTAAGAGTAATAATGGCTAAATAATAGTAATGGCTATAATAATAATAATTACAATCATTATAATTATAATATTAATAAGAATAATATATTGAAATCAATATAGTATGCCAAGTTGTAATGGCTATAATTATAATAATTATAATAATGGCAATGTAGTATGCCAATGTTGTATAAATTACCAAGCATTGTTACGGTAAAATTAGAGATCATAAAAATCATAAATGACTCTTAAAAGAAGTTCTTAACCAATTACTATATTTGAGAGACTAGTTTAAGTGATTCTACAAGCAATTCAAGTCATGCAGATAAAATTAATTAAATTAAATTAAAAGCAATGATAGATTTTATAAGGTGAGTTGTTATTTGCTATAAGTATATTAAAAGCCCAGGTCTCTTAGAGTTTCACTTTTATATTACATACTGTTCGTATTTTAGAAAATTATACATAACATGTCACCACATTAACAACATTATTAGCATGTATGATTTTTTTTTAACGGAAAAATTAGTAGTATCTATGATTATCTATCTACAATAGTATGATCACCATACATTTGTGTAATGTTATAAATATACATAGTTATATTTAAAAAATTGTATTAGTTTTTGTAAACAAATACCGGGAGATGTTCATCAAGCTCTACAAACACAATTCGTGAAGATGGAAGAACTCCAACCGTCACTCAACCTGTGAACAAAAATGAAAAGTATAGCAAAACACACAAAGAGGAGACAGAGAGCAGAGATGGAGGCTCAGAGAGCCGCATTGGAGGCAAACCGGGCTCAGTTTGAGATTATCTATCGTTCACTAAACCTTCCGTGCCTGCTGGCTCAACCAGTTCCACAGTATCCTGATGACTCGGACTCGGAGGGTGAGGAGATAGTCGGGACTCCATGATGGGCGTCGACATCAACAGGTAAACGCATTTCCAAAGTTCTTGTGTTAGAGACCTTACATAATAATTTTTAGACCTAGTTAAGACTCAGTTGAAATTACTGAAATGTGTAATCCGTTGAATGTTGAATGTTTTCTTGCAGACAGTTAATGTTCTTGTTTTAATTATGCTGTATTTGAGAATATTTTATTTTAATTACGTTTGCATACCTGTGTAATGTTTATAGCTAAGTAAAGCTGGGCGAACTTTTGAATGTGTATTCAAACTGCAAAAAATACGAAACAATCGAACCTTGGACCGTTTAATGTATAGTACCAACCTGCAAACGGGGAAGTTACCAACTTGCGCGCGTTGGTAATTACCAACGGTTTCATAACTGCTACCTTACCAACTGATGTAAGTTGGTAATTACCAACTGGTGGCAGTTGGTAAGTTACCAACTGCTGAGTAGTTGGTAACTACAACTACGCGATGGAAACCAAGCCTGGTTCATGACCGTTGGTAAATTACCAACGTGAACTTTACCAACGTGTATACGTTGGAATTTACCAACGTGTTATTGATTGCGCGTTGGTAAATAATTTTCCAACATATTGAATACCAACTGCCATTTACCAACGTGCAGCAGTTGGTAAATTCAGGTTACCAACTGCTGTACGTTGGTAAATGGCAGTTGGTAAAGTCCTATATTTTAGTAGTGATTCTCGCCCTGTTGCCGCACCACAGTCTTGGTTATGTTGCCTTTGTTGTCCTTTATATTTCATTCATTGTTTCACTACCATCGCCTTGCTGTCGCCCTGCCCTCCTAGTTGTGTCACCTTCCCGCCATCCTCGCTTGTCACATCGTCTTCTGCCACCTCTGGTTTAACCCTTGGCATCATTTTCCATCTTCATCCTCGGCTGCGAAAGGTAGAGGAAATGGCTGTCGACAATAGGTATCAGGTAAATTCAACTCAACTTGACCTTAACCCTATATAATATAGGGTTAAGGTCGTTCGGGTTCTCTTCCCATTTTGGATCGATTCGGGTTGTTATTTTCGGATTGTGAAAATTTTCATTTATTTTGGGTTTTGGCCCGAACTCGACCCGAAACCTAAAACTTTTACCCCTAGCTACGACTTTGTGATAATTTGTAACATTTACGTTTTTTTAATGGCAATTTGATATTAATTGCTATATAATTAATATAAATTAAAATTGTGAAAATAAATTTAAAATAAATGCTAAAATGGACTTGAAATGATAAAACAGTTGACCACCACGCATTATCAAATTAGGAACTAGAAATATATATAGAAGATAGAAAATGGAAGGAAGAAGAGAGTGTGCTTGATTTTATCACCTTAAAATTGTGGCAAACTCATAATAAACACAAAATTTTTGTATAATTGCAGCAAAATCTCATATTATTTTCCCATGATTTGTTGCGACTTATAAAATAGTCGCATAATTGTAGCAATCTTCCCTGCCTAATTTTTTCAACTTTTTATCATAGGATATTGCGATGACTGAAACCATCACAAAACAGATTACCATAAACTCTTTGCAATATTAAATTGTTGACTAGTCAATGACTTCTTTTGTAACATTTCTGCAAGGATTACATCCCGCAAGATAAAAAAATTGTCATTGTAAGGCATTGCATTTGTAGTGTTAATCAATTTAAACAGAATTTTTTTTGTTGACAGTGAAAGTTTCACCTTATTAAGGATAAGGTTATCTCCAATTCTTCAAAATTACATATTCTGCACATTTGGCCCAATGTCTAAGGTGCTTGAGACATTGTAGAGAGATCATGGGTTTGACTTTTGCTTTCCTACTCACTCCCTCAAAATGTCATATAAAACTGATTTAATTATTTTTTGGATCCTAAAAAGCTGGTATTCTCATTCATTTACCTAAAATACTACTCTTTCCGTTCTAGGTTTTTTGCTCTATTTGTCATTTTGGGACATCCCAATTTTTTTACTCAATTTCCTTTTTTAGTAAGTTTTGCCATATAACTTTACAATTATACCCCTTCTTCTCAACTTTACTTTGACTCATTTTGTTCTGTTCAACTTCTCCGATCTCCCTTTCGGCCACCATTGGCATGGCCACGACCAAGCAATCATCACAATTGGGCATTGGATTTATGTGGGATGGGCAATCGGGGTGGAAAAGGGACGTTTAGATTAGGAAATTGAGTAATCGATCGGGCAATCAGGCAATCAGGGAGGAAAAGGGACTTCGAGATTAACAAATTGAGTAATTGGATAGTGGCAGAGGAGTAGATCAAATTGAGAGAGCTTGTCCTTTTGGCTAGGCTTTCGTCCTTTTGGCTTGTTCACCAAATCGCCGGCAATATGTGCTATCTTTTCATCAGCGATGATGATAATGTTGAATCCTGAAACAGAGATGGAAGATTTCAGGCGATGGAGGTGATGGATTGAGGTGACAGATGTGACTGAGCAGTGAGGTGAGGTAAAGGTTGTCGATTGGGTTATTGGCAATTGGGTCAACGGTGGAGGCGAGTTGAGCGGAGTTGGACAGTGGAGCTAAGGCGGGTGGTGAAGGATAGTGAACGAAGCAAGTGGAGATGGGGAGGTGGAGTCGTGGAGAGCGCCGAAAGGCATGGTGCTCCGGTGAAGAGTTGTGAAGGAGAAGAAGGGAAGGGCAGATTTGGAAAAATGTGGAAAACAATAGATTTTCTTAATATGCGTGTCGAATATAAATGGTGTAGAAAATGCAGGACGGAGGAAGTAATACTTTCTCTCTTACATACTTGTAAAGAATGCTTCTAAATATATATATATAAAGAAATTACATATATATTGTCTGCTTTTATCAGTTGTTGACTTTGTTTATAAAAATAACACATAAAAGGACTATGAATAGTCAACCTCCCACTATAACTTTTATTTGACAACCTGCACTATAACCTATCTCCTACTAGTGCGTTTTGATGTCATTGTAAGTAGATACGTAATTAACAAGTATTGTCAAAATGGGGCTCTCTTTCTCTCTCTCTCTCTCTCTCTCTCTATCCCGTTTTTCCCTTATTTTTAACTTTAGTTTAAAAATACTTTCCAATTACTTAAATTAATTTAAAATGACTTATTTTTATTTTTATATATTTTTTTCCGAAACCATTTCCACTTCATAGACAATAATTTATAGATATGATAATTCATTTAAAATCAATTTTTTATATTTTTATCAAATTTTATGAATTTTCAGTGAAAATTTAGTAATATCATAAAAATATTACTTTCAATGGATTATTACACATTCTTAATATTAACTTCGAAATGAAAATGGTTCCAAGTAAGAAAGATATAAAATTAAAAATAAAATAATTATATTAAGTTGAATTAAATTAAAATAAATTAGGTCTTGTAATATAAGTATCTTTATGGACTATTAGAAATAAGACTTTGCCTCAAATAGGTCCTTAAGTTTTAAAAGTTTTCCTGACGTGCCCCCAGATAGCCACCAACAGCCACATTGGCGAGTATTGCCATTAATAGGTGAGTCACTCAGTCTTGTGCATCTTGAGGTGTCAACTGATACAATTATGGGAGAATTACAAAATGCCTATAAGGTTTAGTTTAAATTAAATTACACCCATTAGTCTTTTATTTTAGAAAATTTCTTAAAACTCTCATGAGGTTTCAATAAACCTAAAATTACCCCTAAGATCCATTTTGAAGGTTATAACTAATTGATTAATTACACTTTGAAGCCCTAACTTTTAGTTATTGTGTATGACTTCTCCTTAACATATAAATTTCTTCATAAACTATATTTTTTAAATGACATAATGTCCTTTCAAAAATACAATTTATATAGTAATTTATATGTTAGGGGTGAAATCTTAAACAATAACTAAAATCTAGGACCTCAAAATGTAATTAGTCAGTTGGTTTTAACCTCCAAAATGGGTTTAAAGGAGATAACTATAGGTTTCTTAAAAACTTAAAGGGTTTCTAAAAGATTTCTGAAATGAAAGGAGAATAAGTGTAATTTTAACTAATTTTAACTAAACTTCATTGGTATCTTATAACTCACCCAACAATTATTTCATAATTTATTACTATTATAGAATCAAATTTCTCCAAGAATCTCAAAAGATAGATCTAATTGAAATTAGTGAACATGAATGAAAGGCCTTTCAAGCATTCCTATCTGTGGTCACCCATGGGACAGTTGGATACATGATTTTGAAAGAATAGGTATGGGTGAAAAAATGAACAAATAGTTTGAGCTCGGCTCAAGTTCATTTTTGTTTAAAGCTTGTTTGTGACTCATTAAAAAATTTATCGAATCAAGCCTAAAAAAAATTTAAAACTCGATATACAATTCAAATAAAGCTTGATTTGCTTACCACTCGGCTCTACTCGGTCTAGTTTTATATTTTTTTCTTAATTTAGGTGAACAATTCAAGCTCAACTTGAGTTCGATCAGATAAAAGCTCATTTACAGCTTATTCAAAATGTTTTCAATCCAAATATGAGTAAAATATCAAAATTGATAAACTATTCAAGCCAAACATGATTGGCCCACTACTCTGGTCGGCTTGACTAGTTTTCAGCCCTAAGAACAAGTAGTTTTTTGGGACCAACTTTAGTTCAAGGGAAAGTCAATCGGATTCATGATAGTTCAATGGTGAATAGTGTATTTAAATTTTTGCTACTATAAAAAGTTTTATTGGTAATGGAAACTAGCCAACTTGTATCTTATAGCACCCACAGACATTTACAAAGATTGCTTAAAAAAAATTTTCTTCTTATTTTTTTTACTTAAGATTAGGAGATACTTATATATAAGAGGAGAGGGAAATGCCTGTTTTTTCGAGACTTTTTAACAGTCAATAAGATATTATATGGGTAAATGGGGAGGTTGGACTCCCCTTTAACCCTCTAACTCAGCCATTAGGCTAAAAGGGAAGGTATTGCTAAAAGTGTTAATAATTGATCATTATGTTCGTTGGGAAATTAGTTTGGCGAATTTACTAAGGTAGGATTAGGGTAAATTGTACAATTTGACCCTAACCTTTAATTATTGTTTCAATTTTAACCCTAACATTCAAGTTGCACCTTGTGCCTCCCTAACTTTATTAAAATGTTGCATTTTGGACCTTTGTGTGATGGAAGTCATTGGTTCATATGGAAATCACCATATCAACATAGTATTATAGGGAAAATGCTAAGTTTAGCCCATAAAAACTTCTCCTTTTAGCTTAGAATGCTTAAAACTTTGAAATCTAACATCAAACTCCTTAAAAAAAATTCTTGGACTATTTGGCCTCCCCATTTCAGCCTTTCTCTCTAGTCAACCATGAATCGTCGTCCAAATCGCGTCAATCACTATCCGAATCACATGAATCGCCGTCCAAATTGCATCAATCACCAACCGAATCATGTGAATCACCATCAGAATCGTGTGAATTGCCATCCGAATCGCTATTGACACCATGGTTGTTGTTTCTAGGCATTAGCACGATCCATTTTCTCGAGTTGTGACCTAATAGCTGTGGCCTTCTTAAGGACCATGACAATGCCATAGTTTTTGTTATGAAGACCCTTTAAGGACTTCGGCTTATGAAGTGACTTACTCTCTTCGTTAGATTCTTGGAGCTTGACCAGTATTTCCCGGATCAGTTCCATCTAGGGGTGAAAATGGACCGGGTCGAGCTCGAGCCCACTAAGCTCGAGCTTGGCCCATTCATTGTTTGGTACTACTCGGGCTCGAGCTCCAATTGCTCGAGCCCAATTTTTTAGGCTTGAGCTCGAGCTCGAGACGAACTCGAGCTCGGCTCGAAAACCCGTGAAGCTCGAATGACACATAAATCTTTAGTATCCTAATTAAAACTTATATAAAAGATGGGGGACTAAATATGTAATTTTTCTTAAATAATAACTTAAGTAAGGAAAATAAAGAGCTTATCCCAAACTTTCCAGTTGTTTACGATTATACCCTCTTTTTGTGAAATTCATAATTGAGGCATCATCTCCTTTAATTTGACAATGGGGCCACCGTAGTTCATCATTGAGCTGCCGATCTGGGTCTTGAGAGAGGAAGAATGGGCATTGTCGGTGATGGTGGAGAGGAAGGAGAGAAGCGGAGGAGGAGGCGACACTATGGGGAGAAGAGAGAGAAAGAAAGTTTAAGGCCTGAGGGTGTCGAGGGAAGAGGAATGAGCATCGTCGGCGATGGCAGAAGTGAAGGAGAGAAGTGAAGGAGAGCGCAATGCCCGAGCAAAAAAGAGAGAAATAGAGTTTAGGGCCTGATGGCCCAAAAAAAAAAAGATAAAAAAGGCCTGATAAGCTCGTGAACTTTTGGGGCCGGGTTTGCTTAGGCTCGAGCTTGAGCCCTAAAAACATTCGAGCCCATTTTTTAGCTCGAGCTCGACTAGGCTCAACTTGAAATGCCTTAACTCGAGCTCAAGCTCGAGCTCGAGTTAGGGCATTTTGAGTCGAGCCTTTTTTAACCCCTAGTTCCATCTCTTGCTTCATTTTTTTGGCTTTATCAAATTGTTCATTTTTGCTTCACTAAAATCCTTGGGCCAACTTGTGATCCAAAATGGAAGCACATCATTACCATTGTTTCATCAAATTTGTGGAAAGAATAATTACAATCAAAGGGAAAGCTCCATGGATGAACAATTATCAGGAGTTCTTAAAGTTACAGAAAGCAAAAAAGAGAGAGGGTTTGAGGATGATTCGCTTGTTCAAAACCAAAACGTGGCCTACATGAGTTTGAATTCAAGTTATGGCAAAGGGAATATAAGGACGGCAGTGGGGATAGTTGACTGAAGAGGGAGGCCAAAGAGGTAAGAGAGGGTTGACATGAAAAAGAAGCCGAGATAAGGAGGCCAGATGGTCTAAACCAACAGCTTTCTTCATACAAAGGTAAAAAATGAAACATTTTAACGAGGTTAGGAGGTAAAATGTGCAACTTGGAGGTTAGGATTAAAAATGGAATAATAATTAAATGTTAGGGTCTAATCATACAATTTAACCTGTAGGATCATGATTTGACTGTTTTTATCTCAAATAATATTATAAGCCATTTCAAAATATTAGGAGCAAACTTTCATTATATAGTTACTTATCTATGCACTTTGTTTCATTTGTTTTTTTTTTTTTGGGTTTTGAGAACTACTTATCTATGGTATTGCTTTATTTTATTTTTATAATTAGAAGCAAGATAGAGAGAGATCAATGTAAGATAAAAGAAGCTAAGTAATGAGTTGGAAAGACATGCCCCTATGTACAATAACCAAAGAGCAAAAAAGAAATTTATTCAAAAGTGTTGTGATCTACTATGATAAAGTAGTAAGCTTTGGGGTTGTAATCTTTAAACCACATAGAACTGCCAATGCTTTATGCTAGCCTGAAATAATAGTGATAACATGCAAGTCAAAAGTAATAGCAAAAGTAGTTGCTCCCTAAATGGCTATCTATTCAGGTTTAAGGGCAAACTCACAATATTGAATTATTTATGTCCCCTTGGGTCCAAGGAAGATTATTAGTGCCCATCTAAAGCCATGCTGGTACTCATAGCCACGAATGTCTATGTTATGCCTTATCCACTACAAATAGCACAAGGGTCTAGTTGGTATTAGCTTTTGTAGTTTGCCCCCAGGAATGGAAAAAAGGATTTGGGTGGTATAAGTAAAGTTTAGCCTGGGTAAGGTTGTAGTCTCTGACAATAACTAACTATTAAAGGAATGTATCCTTTCTGACCATAATGGAAGAAGGATGGAACATAGTTTCATTTTTCCATAGTTTCATTCTGCCCTATCCAAATGAATCATGGAGTGGAGACTAAGACTAAGAACGCAAGCTACTCAAAGTCCTAATTTAGGGAACTAGCTAGAAAATTAATTAACCAAACATGAATAGGGAATTGCGAATCATCTAAATGCTTATCACAAAGACAAGCCCAAACTTGATTAAAGCCAGGGCAATCTTAAAAGAAATGATAAAGGATTTTTAACCTTACTATGGCAACGAGCATAAATCAGGTTAACTAGACCATCATGAGAAGCCAGGATACTGGTTATTGGGAAAGAATCCATTATACATTTCCAAATAAATAGCTTAAATTTGTATGGAAAATTAAAAGCCCATAGTCTTTTCATAACTGTGTCAACTTTAGGGTGGAGAAGAGTAGAATTACTTTCATTAGCTAATAAAGTAGATGTTTGGGTCAAAGTCCTCATTGAGTAATCTTGTTTTGTAGAGTAGATACTTGATGGAGTACCTTCCTAGATTATTTGATCAGGTCTTTTAGTTGGATTAAGGGGTGAGCATTTGTAGATGATTTATTACAATCTCAGGAAGGAAGATAGAATTGATCAGGTCCTAATTACAAGTGCTTTTAATGGCCATGGCCAAGTCATTCATTATTAAAGGACTTAATGAAGGGGGATGAGATGTTATAAATTTAATGTGTTAAGCTGATTCAAAATCCAAGGGTTTTCCTAGACTTCTACTTGGCTCATGTTCCCTATATACATGAAACCTTTGGAAGTATGAGATTTCTTCCATACAAGAGACTTTTCTAGATTGAAGAAGAATTTTTTTGGTATAATGGATAACCATATGGATTTCTTAGCTCCATACTTAGCTACTAAAACATGACAGACTAGGGAGCATTGCTCACAAAAAAAAAAATGCCAAAAGGTTTTAGTGAGCGATGCTCAATTAAAGAGTTGGGGGTCCTTGATACCTAAGCCGCCAACATTCTTGAGGAAAGTTAGCATGCTCTTTTGCTTTAGATGGATGTCTTTTCTAGTATGGTATCTGGACCACCAAAATTGGATGTAGTATTTTGAAATAAAATCCGAAAGTATGATTAGCACTTCAAAGAAAGGCATGACATAGACAAACATTGAGGACAAGGTGGACTGAATGAGAGCTAGTCTCCCTGCACTATTGAGCAGAAGCCATTTCTAGCTATCCAAGAAACTTTTAACCTTGTCAGCTAAAAAATGGTATTAAATATATTTGAATAAATCCTGGGTAAAAGAAAGGCTTACATAGTGCTAAATGTCTTATGTAATTTAAAGGAGGATTTGGCATAGGTTTGATTGAAGGGTGCTAAGAATATTTTTGCTGAACATTTAACCAGATTTAAGGAAATTTATCTCATTGCTTAAGGCTAAAGAACCCAAAGCTTTTTACGTGGCATTAATCCCTCAAATTGTAGGTTTAATGAATAGGAGGCAGTGGTCAGCAAAAAAAAAAAAAATTAATTGGTGGCCGACTTTCTTGTCCCGGAGATAATAATTAGCTAACTTGATTTTAAAAAATTGAAATCTATTTGTGGCTCCCTAACTTTAATGAGTGTCTTAAAGTAGTTACTTAAATTGTGTTATCATAAAGTATCTTAACTCTAAAAAAGCATCCAAAAGTAGTCTCTTTCGTTAGTTTTTCCATTTTCTCTAACGGAACTTAATAATGTGACTTTTTTTGAGTTTATGTGGTAGTCCAAAATACCATGTGGCATCATTCTTCATACTAACAAATGACTATATTAAAACAACAAAAAATTTCAAGCTAAAATTGACACACACATAATTTTAGAGACTTAAAATATAGATTATCCTAAATCTCATATTCTTTCCCAAATATTCTTTCCTAAAAATTGATTCACATCGCTGAACGAGCAAACTCAAGCACAAATTTTAGTCCAAAATGCCACGTGGCATCCTCCTTCATACTAATGAATGACTATATTAAAATAACAAAAAAAATTTAGGCTAAAATTGACACAAACACATAATTTTAGGAACTTAAAACATAGATTAGCCTAAATCTCATATTTTTTTCCCAAATATTCTCTGCCAAAAATTGATTCCCATCGCTAAACGAGCTAACTCAAGCACAAATTTTAGTCCAAAATGCCATATGGCATCCTCCTTCATTCTAACGAATGACTACATTAAAACAACAAAAAAATTTAGGTTAAAATTGACACAAACATATAATTTTAGGGACTTAAAACATATATTAGCCTAAAGCTCATATTCTTTCCCAAATATTCTTTGCCAAAAATCGATTCACATCGCTGAACAATCGAACTCAAGCACAAATTTTAGTCCAAAATACCATATGGCTTCCTCTTTCATACTAACTAATGGCTATATTAAAACAAAAAAAATTTTTAGGCTAAAATTGACATAAACATATAATTTTAGGACTTAAAACATAGATTAGCCTAAATCTCATATCCTTTCCCTAATATTCTCTGCCAAAAATCGATTCACATCACTGGACGAGCGAACTCAAGCACAAATCAAACTTGGCTTTTGTTCTTTTAGTAATGTCATTTGTTGTTATGAAGGAGGATATCATGTAGTGTTATGGATTGTCACATAGACTCTAAAGATGTTATGCCATGAAGCTCAAGCGGAGATAATGGAAAAACTAATGAGGTGGACTTATTTAGCACACACATTTAGAGTTAATGAATTTTATGATGACACTATGTTAAGTAAGTGACTGCTTTATATATGGGACATTACTTAAAGCTAAGGAAGGTGAATGAATTTTACTTGATCTTAAAAAAAGAGCGAGAATCTCCTTTATCCACTCCTAATCATGTTCTGGTAAATTGCCTAATCATTTAACAAATCCACTTTCACTTAAAATAAATGCGCTTAAAGTTATACTTTGAGAATAAACGCTGATCTTATCAATTGACGTAAAACAAAGAATAAAGAAGCAAAGCATTATAGAAAAAATGAGCTAAATCTGCCCATTGACATTACAACCCGTAATTATGGTGCATACGCTTTTTTTTTTCTTTTTTCTTTTTTTATTCAAACTTATCATAGAAATTCATAGAGATTGGTATAGTATTACAATAATTAGAAAAAGGGGCATGTCAACTTTTTTGGAATGAGAATGACAACTAAAACAACATTTATATGGTATATTATAAGAAATGGAGAGGTTGGGATTCGAACACTAGGTCTCCCTGTATCCTTCTAAGCCCTTAACCACCAAGCCAAAGGGCTGGGATCACTTTTTTCTTTTTTGATAGAAAGGTCCATACACCTTATTATAAGGTTAGAAGCTAAACCACCCATATAAATATATGAGGACATTTGTTGAGGTGAAAGAAAAAGAATTAAAAAAAATCTAAAATATGCAGATTGGAGTTCAAACTTCAAACCATGGAGTTAAATACCGTGGTGTGGTAAGTAGTATACAGTATAAATATTTTCACATTTATCATTTTATTGTACGGTATATCACGGTATTTCGTATATTGCTTATCTTTTATGTATGGTATATCACGGTATTTCGCATATTGCTTATCTTTTATGTACATTTTATTCAAAAACGGTGGTATATCATAAATACCGTGAGGTACATATCGCAATATTTTATTTTTTGTGGATTTGTGTGAGATATTTTTTTATCATTTTACATCAAAATATCATAAATATATAAAACATTAAAATATAATTAATACACATGTCATAAAATAAATATTTATTTTTATTCTTTTGGTTACTTTTCTTAGTTAACATAAAAATTTAATGGTTACTTTGAGCTATCTAGGAACTCAATGTGGTATTAGAAAATCTATTGTTATTATTAAAGTATTATTTTTTCTCTTATATCAATAGATTAGTTTTTTTTAGTATTATTTATTTTGGTCCATATATATAACTTTTTTTTTTATTTTTTTTGTATTAAAACCTTGCTTCAAACCAATTGAGGAGCCCATGAAGCAGCAAAAACCCATATATTATCTGTTCAACTTTAAAACTATTCATTTGCTATCGTTATGTGTGCAAAAAAATTTTATGCTATATTTCTATTACTAAAAATGATATTTGGGTTGTGATTGGGTTTAAGTTTTGATTGTGTTGGGTTTGGATAATTTGTACGAATTACTTTTTCAACTTTTGGACCATTATACTTCTTTGTTCCATATTCTTTGAACTATTTTTTTTTTGTGGTCCAAATTCTTTGTATCATTTCCTTTTTTGGTAAGTTTTAACAAGCAAAATATCTATTATACCCTCTTCCCGCTAAAAAGAAAATAAACACCTTTGACTGGGCTACTGATTTGAACACTAAAGGTCTTCTCTTAAGCTCAACCGATCTCAATTTGTTGATGGGTGGCTTAGTGAGTGAGGAGACACAAATTGTTTGATTCAGGGCATTGGTAAGATAGAGCTAAGCATCTCTGGACAATAGAGGTATAGGATCTATAGGCAACACAAAATAGATCAATGGTTGCATCTAAACCAGGGCTCTAGTTGCTTGAGTTGAGCCATTAAGAGCATGGTAAGCTTTGATTTTGAGGGAATAGTTGTCTTCCCCTGCCTCCAATTGCTTAGATCGACCGATTTGCACCGTGCATGAGGGCTAGTAGAATTGTAAACTTGCAGAGGAAGAAGAACAAAGAATAGAATCATGTTGGGAGGAATGGAAGCTTTCCTAGATCTTGGAAGACAATCGAGCATAATGCCCTTACTGCTTGGTCATCGTCTATAATGTATGTTGGATACTAATCAAGATGATCGGGCATGATGCTCTTAACAAGAAATCGATAGTGAGGAAGCATGAGGAGTCCAATGAATGTGATTCCAAAAAGAAAAAAAAGCCAATTTGTCTGGTGAGGCAATACTAGGAGGTCAGGTAGGAGGTCAAGGGTGGTAGAGATTGTTGTAGTGATGTGGAGAGATAGGGAGAGGAAGGGCAATTTTGGAAAATAAGAGAGAAACAATGTCATTTCATAGTTTGTGTGAAAACACATTTGGTGCAAACAAATTTGGAGAGAGGCACTATAAGGCAGAAGCCAATTAGTGACTGAAGATATAGTCATTATCAGTCGCTAATTGTGACTGATTAATGACTAAAATATTTAGTCTCAAAAACATTAGTCGCTAGTGGATAGTGACTAACTAGTGACTAAAACTATTACTCGTTACTTTTTGTCAGTCACTATTAGTGACTAAAAATGTCAGTCACTGTAATAACGGTTGAAAATTTAGTCGCTATAATAGTGATTTAAAATTCAATCGCTAATTGTAATTGACTTTTCAGTCGCTAGCTAGATTTTTTAAATCAGAAACCACCAACTCAAATTTGTATATATATAAATAATTTAAAATATTAAATATATATATGTATACATACATAATGATTTTCTTAAATTTATTTATATATATATATAATGAAGAAAATGAACAAATAATTTATAAAGTCTAAAATAAACAATTAAATTAAATACAAAATTGGAATAATGTTATTATTCAAAGAAAATAAAAAACAAGAAATTGTTGTCTAACAATTAAAATAATAAACTAGAGAAACTAACAGTAAAAAATGGTGTTGGGGGGATGGTCACCGGTAGCATCCTCTTCAGGTTGATCATGTGCAGTCGTAGGCTGACTATTACCTGAGATATCATGTGTCTCGGGTAGACAAGCCTCAATCTTGGACGGGTTGACAACATTAAACCAGGCGAATACCTCTGCTAAATAATCCAACTGTTACTGTGCTAACTGTAGTACTGGGACGGACCCACTCAAACCAAAAAATGGATGGGGATGAATGGATACAGGAACCTGGTGCTGAGAACATACCATCATCGTACCCTGTTGAGTCGAGGAAGAAGAATGCTGATAAAATGCTTGCATCATCATCGTCTGAGTCATCTGCTGATGAGATTCGGTTACCCATGGGTATGACGATGAAAGAGGTTGTGCCCGTTGTGAACCCGTCATACTATAATGAGGGGGATGAATAGGCTGTGACTGTGATCTAGGCGTAGTATAAGAGCCCATTCCATTCGACCTTCAAGGTACGAGGCCAGGATCAACACCAATCGAGAGGATCCCTTGAGTGGACATGCACCTGAGGTACACTGTAGCAGCAGCCATGAAGTCAAATCTAGCTTACGGACCCTGTAGTCCATGAAGGTGTCAAAGATGTGGACCCTCTCATCAGTTTGGCCCTGACGGGCCCACTGAGCTACCATCTACTCCTAAACTACGGTTAACTAAAACCGGAGCTCTACATTCTTTTTATGAAGCTGCTTAGTAATATCATCCTCGTAACCTTAAATATTGAAGAATGTTAATTTAAAAAAAAAACAATGAATTTAATAAAGTTGGTAAGATATAATGAAATAACACCTTGGATCGTGCACGTCAAAATCGGTCAGGAAAAGCTAATGCTTATTGGACCCTATTCCAGACATCTTTGTGTGGCCTACCGACCACTGTCTTCCACAACAGTGGACAGAAGGTAGGATGTCTCAACGGATAGAGGCCATACCTCTGTATGACCTTCTCCTCATACTGGGCCTAAGAAATAAAGTAAGTAAAAATGTTAAATGGTGTATATAAGTAAACTATTATTAAATTTTGATTATTACATACCGCTTCATCTATATGCTTTTGAGATAGAACCTCGGCAATAAGTCCTCATTGTGTTGACATTCAACGAATAAAGTTGCCAAACTGCGGGGACTGACCTTCCTGAGTCTAGGAACTTAATTCAAGATAAATTACTAAGAATAACAATATATTTATAAAATGATACAAGTAGTTATAATTTAATATAGTCATAAATTGGTAAGAATAACAATATAGTTATAAAATCATACTTATTTCATGAAAATTATTTTCTTACCATACGATCATAAAGCATTTGCTTCGTATGACTTCCCAGTGAATGCTTTCGTGGCTTTAAACTAGGAGGAGCATCCTTGCCAAGCTACAAAGAAATTGGAAATTAACATAATTAGTAATATGAATTAATTGAAGAATAGATTAGCAATTAAATATAATAGATTATGTTACCCTATTATGCTTCATAACGTCATTGACGTGCTGGAGTCTTTCACCATTCTAATAGCGAATAAGATTATCCTAGTGGTTTGGTTGGATTGCCGGTGGATGAAAAGGACGAATGAAATTGAAATTGTTATTCAGTAGGACATTATTAAAATGTGCCTTCACAATTGTGCCCCGCAAATAAGCTAACTTCTATTTGTAGCGGTCTTGCATCTGCTTGAAGAACTCCTTCTTTATTTTTTAGTCGTCCGCTGGATCTCAACGGTAATATTGCTGAAATGATAAAGTGAAACATTAATTAGTATTTTAAAAGATATATAATATTGAAAATTAAATGAAATAGTTTATAGAAACATCAGTTTATGTAATTACCTGCAACTGAGCTAGATATTCCTCGCCTTTTTCCCACTTGACGTCTTTCCATTCGGGGTACTTGCCCTTAAACAGCATCAGAGATATGCTTGTGAGTGTTTGTCAAACCCTGGCTTCACTGACGAACCTACAAAGAAATTTGTGAAATAAGTAATAAAGTATAAACTTATATTTATGAAATATATAGAAATTGAATAATGAACAACACTTTTGACAACAGGTCAATTACCCTCCATTGCTGAGAGGGTACTGCATCATCTTCAGGAGGCACCTACTCGTTAAGGTTTGGATCTGGATGCTACGAAGGAGTGTCGACTCGGTGGCCTGACTGCTGGTTCTCTGAACCAGACTCCGATGCCGTTGACGGGCTGGCAGAATGGGCCACTGAAAACTGATGGATGAAGAAAAATGAACCCTGACCCCAACTACTTTTTTGCTGTCGGGCAGTGCCATAAATGTACTAGCTCTATGCCCCGCGGCCCCTATGCACACTACCCTGTGCAGTATCAGATCGACGTCCTCTAAAGTACGACGAAGCAAATTGACATCCTTTGGAGGACTGATCTAAATGTACTCCTCTATGTTGAACTATCTCTGCGTTTCAGATAAAATTTACCTCATAATTATAAATTTACTACATATCATTAATTTCTAATAACTATTAATAATTGCAATAAATTAATAACAAGTCAAAAATATTCAAAATTTGTAGGTAGTTAAAATATGTGTAAGAAATAAAAATCTATAAAAAGTTATAACAATTTATAAAACCCTTAACAATTTCTAAAATCTCTAACAAGTTATAAATTTTTTAACAATTTCCAAAATTTTTGAAATTCTAACAATGCCTACAATTGGTAACTATTTGTAACAATGTAGAAAATATTATCAACTAAAAAAATATTTATAACAAAATAACAAATTTTTCCAACAAAAATAATAAAAATTTCTAACAATTTCTAAAATACTGACAACAACAAAAAAGGGATATGTGAAATTATGAAAGGTACCAGATTGTGGCTGTTGCAGAAGTTAAATGTGAAGAATTGTTAAGAGATTTCTGAAGGTTTGAATCAGTCGCTAAATAGAGGTACAGCGATTGAAAAATTCAGTCGCATATGTGAAATTACGAAAAGTCCACCATTAGCGAAATTTTCAATCACTAAAAAGGTACAACTGTCACAACTAACTAGTGACTGAAATATTTAGTCACTAATAGATAACCAAATTTTAGTCGCTAAGTTGAACAATTCAGTTTCTAACAATGTTTGCATTCAGTTGCTAGGTCGTTTAATTCAGTCACTAATTCTGAAAGAAATATTTTTAATATTTAGTAAAATATAACATATTATATTTATAATAGCTAACTCATAATTTCCATAAATTGTAATATATTATTTTCAAGATAAATTATGTTTAGTCAAATTATACATACATACATACATATATATATATATGAAATCTAACATATTTTTTTGCTAACAATATTATGTTTAGGCCACAAAAATATTATGTCAAACTATACTATATTATATTTGTAACAAATAATTTATAATATTATAATTACTAATTAGATTAAGTCAAAATATTATTTAGTCAAATTAATTGTAACATGTTATAAATAAATTCAGTATTACGGTTAACGGAAGCAATACATTAACTCAATTTGATTGATCAGACTCCAAAACATCTTTGCATTCTTTGTCCTCTGAATGGTCACCTTTGGCCTAGTGGGTGTTAAATACAAAGAAACAACGTTCTTTTTCTAGAACTACTTTACCGACAATGTTAAAATCAACGAGCATTAGACTTGATTCAACATCTCTAGTATCACGTGTCATGTCAACATATCGTATATGATTCTGCTGGTATGGCTCATCCTCTTCAACTGGTCCACTTTCAATGTCGTTTACTTTAGAATCGTCAGCTGCCTGGACATCAACGGAGTCCGAGTCAATATAACTACATGGTTTCACCTTCATTACTGTCCACCATTGCTGTTGAGACATATGTGGGTACTGACAATAAAACACTTGTATGGCTTGGCAAGCCAATATGAATGGTTCTGATAGATCTAATCTCGATTTCCCCTTCACATCAATGACACCAGATAGTAAATGTGTGTGAATGCCATGTGTTGGATTAAACTACATACACTTAAAAATAGTTACAATGTTTGGAACACGTCCAGAATATTGAAATTCGATGATTTCATCAATCATTTCATAGAAGTTGATCCCGTTGTCCAAACTTCTGTCTCTTTTGACACAAACACCCCAGTTCGCCGTTGATTTGGTTAATCCGTACGTCCTACTGTGAAATTGAAGCCCATTAACTATGTAACCATTATAACTTGTGCTAAAATAAAGTGGACCACGCGATAGTTCAACAAGAGGTTTGCCCAATCTGTCGGGATAAAGCTTACCCTGCCAATATGAAAATAGTCAGTAACACATATCGTAAAACTTTATACTATTATTTTGAAGCAGTATAAAACATTAAAGCATTAAATTCAAGAAAAGGTTTACTTAATCACAAAACTACTAGGAAAAATATTGAACTTGAAACTGTTCCATTTTAAAGTCACTGGAACATAGAATCTTTCATTGCATTACGGCATTAAAAACCTTAAAGTATACATCTACTTCTTCATAATTTTGTAGAATGTACAAATGCACCAGTCGTATTTCACCTTTATCTAGGGTCCTCCATGTCCCGTGAGCAGGAAAGTTTCTATTATTATCGTTGCAGAACACTGCAAGAGAGATAAGATGGATTTCCTCATTTGAACCCAAATTTATGGACAAAATATTCCTAAGGGCTTGGTTCAATCTAGTTTTTGTATCAGGACCAAAATAATGTTCACAAAATAATGTCATCTCCTAAACTAGATATGCCTCTACATTTGAGCCCTCTAACTTTTCCTTATTACATGCCTTTCTATTTAGAGACCGCATAAGCCTATAATAACAAAGATTAAGGTGTCAGCCAATAAATTTAAATAAACATTACAAAGTATTTGTATAAAGTACTCTATTGTTCAAAAGGTACATCTAACGATACTGAATGGGTCCACACAGCTTCACTTTTTGAGGTAAATGTATAGCTAAGTGTTCCATTGAATCAAAAAAAGCTGGCGGGGATATCATCTCAAGTTTGCAGATAGTGATGATTATGAGGTTCTCAAGTTTTTCTATCTCTTCATATCTCATCTTGCGTGAACAAAGTTCCCGAAAAAATGAACAAACTTCCGATATTGTGGCCCACATTGCTGGTGACAAATACCCACATACCATAATAGGCAATAGGCGTTGCATAAATATGTGACAATCATGGCTTTTAAAAGTATAAAAACTATAATCTAAAACATTAACATTCTGTGATAAATTAGAGGAAAACCCATTTGGAAATTTTAATTCTTTGAGCCATAAACATATCTGTCGAACCTCCTCCCGCTCCAGAGCATATGTGGCTTTTGGTTTGATGCTAGTATTTTCATCATCAATCAAGTGGAGCTCATATTGCATATCTTGTTCTTTTAAATCTAATCAACCATTAGGGTTATCTTTTGTCGTACCTTTTACATATATCAATGTGTAAAATAGATTCTTAAAGAATTTTTGTTCTATATGTATGACAACCAAGTTGTACCTAACAAGCAAGAACTTCCAATAAGGTAACTCCCAAAAAATCGACCGTTTTAGCTAATTATGAGTAGAACCAAATCCAGTTGTACGAAGATTGTCACATGATGATCCAAATGGTGGAAATTGTATGTTATATAAGTAATGAACAATTTCTTCACCAGACATTGGCGGAACAACTGTTTCCCTCACTCATAACCCTAGTAAAAAAACATTAATATTTCCACGAAATGCATGGTTACTTGGAAAAAAACTTTCTATGACAGTCCCACTAGCATGGCTTCCTACCAAACTTTAACTGAAATGTATTAATGTTCTCCATACAATATGGACAAGCCAATTTCCCATGTGTACACCAAACTGACAGCATACCATATGCTGGAAAATCACTAATTGTCCACAATAGACATGCCCTCATTCTAAAATTTTCACATCAATATTCATCCCACGTTTCTACCCCTTCTACGCATAGTGTCTTCAACTGCTAAATTAAAGGTCTCAAGAATACATCAATATTTTGTCCTGGAGATCTTAACCTTGGTATTAAAAATGAAAAAAAAAATGTATGCCTCTATCATACACATTTCCGGTGGCAAGTTATAAACAACTATAAACACAGTCCATATAGAATATGTTCCACCTGTTGCGGAATTTTGCATAAACTCATCTGTGCATAATCCAATACATACATTTCTAATTTTAGCAGCAAAGTTAGGGAAAGATGAATTTACATAACGCCAAGCATCTGTTTGGCATGGATGAGCTACTGAACTTAAACGTGCATCATGTTTGCGACTTGCATGCCATATCATGTGTTCAGCTGTTCGGTAAGAAATAAATAAATGTTTTAGTCAGTCTGTGATTGGTAGATGCCGCAGCACCTTTTTCACAATTAGTTTTTTATTCCCTTTATTCAATGTCTTTTCCATATATCTACACTCACCACAGACACTGCAATACTTTAATTCTGAATTCTCACTATCAAATAACATACAATTTTTTGGACATGCATATGTTTTTACACACGGAAAGCCTAACCCCTTCATCATTTGCTTTGATTCATATAACGTCTCTGGCAATTGATTTTCCTCTGGGATAAATTCCTTTAATAGCGAAAACATGCCATTAAAGTAGTTATCACTCATATTATGTTTACTATTTTCGCTCAACAATCGTGAAACTGCCGATAATTTTGTGTGTTTCTTACATCCTTCAAACAACAGTGTTGATGCATCCTCCAATAATTTATAAAATTTTTGTGCATTTGGACTAGATAACTAATTATTAATTTCTAGAGAATGATGTGCAATACTATCATTGTTATCAGTACTCTCAACAATATTTTCCTCTTGATTCTCATTATTGTATTCATCACTTTCTAGCATATTATTATACTCGAACATCAAATGTATCAAATCAATGACCATATGACTATACCCAAATATATTATCACAAATAGTATCACTATCAGACAATGTCCTTGATGATGATGGAGCATTTGCACTATCTCCCACATGGAAATTATGAATTTAAGTATCATGTCTTTCACCATGACAGTACCAAACATAATAGTTTTCCACAAATTCATATTGACATAAATGCATTCCAACTTCATTTTGATCTCGATAACGTTTTTTCTGACATCGTTGACATAAACATTTAATTAGTTTATTTGAACTACTACACACTGTTTGTATAAAATTTTCTACACCATATATAAAATCTAGATTCATATATCCATCCCTCATTACTCGTTTGTACATCCATTCATGCCTTTCTTGTGCCATTGCCCTAGTTTCCTAAAAAACTCAATATGTATATTTTCATTTACATTATAAACCAAATATTTAATATAAATGAAAAACATATATATAATTATAATCATATAACCATAATTAAATTCTAGATACTATATGAATGTCCTTTTATACCTAATAAATTCCTACAGGGAATGACCCTAGCCTATTTAGAAATAAAAAATCTAAACATTACTTCCTTCTAAATTTTATTTTATCTTAATATAGTTTGAAAAAATTTCAGTAGCATCCCAACTTAGTTCCTCAGAACACCAAATTTTTTTTGAGACAAAAATCTCAAGCTTGGCTTCTGAGGAATGAAGCTAGATACGACCAAAATTTTTCCACCGTTAAAATAACTTATATAGTACTAAAAAGATTTTATCATTTCTAAATTGTCCAACTTGGACAATCAATAATTCCCGACCAAAGAAATATTATGTATATACTATAACTACGTATAATTGCAGCTATTATTCATACATATTATTTCTAAATAGGTCAGGAATCATTGACAGACATTCTATGATTCACCATATGCGTAACAATATTGAGTATATGAACACAAAAACTAGTAGTTAAAACATAATCTTTAATTAAATTACATATTACCTCAATCGTTATCTTTATACATGGCGAGTTTGTAATGGATCGCTTCAATATTGGAAAGATTTGCCTGAGATGTTGAAAGGAGCAAAAATGAGAGTGATGAAGAAGAAGAAGAAGAAATGGGGAAGGGTAGGTTAGGGGATAATTTTAATAATAACTAGTGATTGAATTTGTGACTAAAGGGAAACTAGTGACTGAAGTTTGAATTTAGCAACTGACTAGCGACTGAAATATGACAATTAAATATTTCAATTGCTAGTCAGTCACTAGTTTCGCTATATCCCACATCTAGCTACTGATACATTAAGTGACTGAAATTTAGTCGTTAGTTTCAACTGTTAATTTCCATCTCCATTGGAGTGAGGGAGCAAATCCTATGATTTAGATTTGGATCATTTAATAGGTACAATTTTACTGTTTTCTAACTTCAAAAAAACGTATTGATTTCCGTTTTTTTCTAGTCGTGATAGTGTGACAGTTGTCTTGCCTCTGGTCTATCTATCATACTTTAGTTTTCGTTTTCTTTTCAGAGAAAATGAAATTGATTAAATAAAACCTTTTTAAATTCGTTGCCAACTAATCCATGAGCTCATTGGTCAATCAAAAGCACTGCACTTTTCCAAACAAAGGATCATGGGAAGAAGTCAAATACCAAAACAAGGGAGTTGTTAGGTTAAGGTTCCATTGTCGGCCAACGAGACTCATATTTTTATCAATTTTCCACAACTTATATTCTAGACTCCTATCGTCGGCTTTGGCCCACGGGACACGCGTGTGGCAACCAAAACAGTTGCAATTGGAATGTAAAAGAAAAACACTCGAAGGCAGACATTTTTATTCTAAAAATAAATTTATGAATCTATATAACAGAAAATTATATGATGCAAAATTGATACGAATTTTACTAGAATTTAATTTATTCGAATAACGGTTAATGCAAATTTATAAAATTATTTTTGTAGTACAAATAATTTGGCCAATACCATTTTCCAAAGTATAAAGGAAATGAGAAAACCAACAAGAAAGTCGTTTTCGTTTGTAGAAGGCCAAAATTTATAGTAGGGCTTGATCAAGACTCATTTTGATCTGGTCGGAATTCTCTCTGAACTTTATCCTATTTACGAAATTGCCACCTACCAACCATTGGGATATTGAAGATCTGTCTGCTGCTGGCCAGTCCCCCACTCCCGGTCGTCCCGACCATCTCCCGCTGCCACTACCCAGCCCTGTTCACACCCCACCACCACCCCTTTAATTGTCTGCCCCCCTCACCGACCTGTCGGAGTGGATACCTAGCCGGTGAATCAGGGAGGGAGGCCGGCAAGGAAGGGCGTGGTCGTGGGGTGTGGACGGGACGACAGGGGATGAGAGAGGGGTTCGATCTCGCGAGCTACTTTGGTTTCAATCAGACGAAGCGGGAGGAGGTGGGGCGGTGGTGGTTTCAATTGGAGCATTGGTGAGGCGTGGGGGCATGGCATTGCCTGTAAATAGCGTGCCAACGCATGGCATAGTTGAAGGAATGTGGACCATGGTGTTTGAAAAGTCAATTACATAAAATTTTTAACTTTTTTAATTGTTGTCAATCATGCCACTGAATGGAACAAGAATATTTTATCCTTATCAAAGAAAAGACGTTAACTGGTTCCATATGTGAATATCAGTTGTTACAAAATGTTAGATGATGTTTTGGTCCACTATATCTAACACTCCACATCAAAGTTTCGTGTGAACTTCTCCTAAACCTCCACCAAGTTTGCATTGGAACTGATAAAATTGGTTTTTTTGGTTTTTTTTAGTATTCAGAAGCAAGATATAAGCTAAACGAAAAGGTTGAATAGAAATAATAGAAATATATGCTTAAGTGAGGAAATGCATCATAAAGACCAAATTTCAAAAAACAACGATGAGCTTAAATTAGTCATACATCCCCATGATCGTGTCAAAGGCGGAGCAAGAAAAAATTGTCAGTGGGGGCAATGATAATTTTTTTTATAATATATAGATGTAAACTTTAAAATTTATGGGGTCAAGTTGTAAATTTTATTAAAAATATGATACTAAATGTGTAATTTTTCCAAAATTCAGTGGGGCAATTGCCCCCTCCCACGTAAACGTGGCTCCGCCACTGGATCGTGTGCATTTGTTGAATCGGTCAAACATCTTGGAGTTCGTTTTGAATATGTGTATCCTATAATGGAAGACTTATTGAGAAATTTAGCTCTTGAAGAACCTTTAAAAGGGTGTCTTTGATCTTTCCAATTGTTTTTTTTCTTATATTCAAAAACATACTTACAAGTATACAAGCAAAGGAATAATTGTATTCTAAATAAGAAAAAAAATGCTAGCTTTTTCAAGACATGAAGAGTAATTGAACTACCTTTGTGTGGTTTTTTTTTTTTTTTGTTAGAGAATAAAGAGGTTAGATTCAAATCTTGAACCTTCTCATAATGTCCACAATGCTTTAGCCATTGAGTCAAAGTTGTAGGAACCAATCTTTCTATTTGTTGAGGTGCCGAAGAAAATAACAAAAGTCGTCTTCTTTTTTTGTTTCGGGTTTTGTTCGTGTTTTCTTTTTCAGCAAGAACGGGAACAGCATGAAGCAGGGAGCGACCCAGGATGCCGATTCTTTGTTTTTGTAGGCCACATAAGCATTTCAACGACTGACACATCCTATTCCTAACTTGTTAACTTTGATGGTATATTTGTCCAAGAAATTATTTAACCAGCCTATTTGTCCAAATCCGTTGATTTGAGTGACTGATCTAGGGATTACACCGAATCTAATAAACGCACCAAAAAGAAAAACTGTTCGAAAAAGGAGCAGCACTTTAAAAGCGGGAAAAGAGATCTGTAAAGCTAGCATTTTTAATTAATTTCCACTAGAAGATATGGAAGAGTTTGAGTTGTTGCAATCACTTCTTTCGGTGAATTATCATTTGCAGGGATAACCAAACTTTCTTCCACAATATAATAAATTAATTATACTGCAATTGACATATATTAAAATTATAAAGTACCACATCGACATAAAAAGCCTAAAATAGGGGCACAAAGCCACTTGATGAACACTAGCTAAACGTCACTAGTTTAGCTCTTTTCAGTACAACTTAATTTACTTTGTAACTGAAAAAATTAATTCAAAATATCCTAGAGGATACAATATCCCTCACCACTAAGTATAAGTGTTTCATGCACTTCCGGATGGCATGAGTGTGTAAACTTAATCCACAACAGGGTTCAAGTCCCACTTGATTTTTTTTTTGCTTGGGTTTGTTTTCATGAGTGAAAAATGGAATAATTCTTTATTATTTCATTTACTTCTTATCTTATTTATGATAAAACATAACGATCATTTTCTTACCACAAATTGTTTAGCTTTATTGAGCAACATCTACTAGTAAAGTATAACATTGAACCATACATAAACCATAAGCGATTGAAGAAATTCATCCTGAATATCAAATTTTCTTAGTGGAAAATTAATTCTTCTTCTTCTTATTCTTTAATTTCTTTTCAATTTCAGAATTTTGGATGATTATTTTGAAACTTTCTTTTATGATGTTTAGTAGCTATATTCCTTTACTCTCTTAGGGGATTTGAGAATTTTGTTGAAGTTTTAATGCATATTTGATTTTTATCTTTGATCACCATCTTTTGTAATTAACACAACTTTGTGGCTAGTGATTTATTTCTTGAAATGAGTTTATCTTCGGGAGAAGAAACTTGTGTTAGAAGATATGGAGAAAATTGGATAGATCGACTTGAGGATTGAGAGACCCAAGCATATAGGAAACTGAATAGACAAGATTGAGCGTTAAATCCTCTAGTATTAGGCAGATAAGAGATTACCACTAAAATTAAACGGGCTTAAGATAGTTAATTCTTGAGAGAGGAAATTAGATATTAGTAAATTTAGCTACAAGATAGGATGATATTGATTTTTATTAGTTTTTCTAGTTATCAATTAGTTAGAGCTTAGGTTAGTTCCAAGCATTAGTTTAGAACTAGTCAACTTTGATCATTATTTTGTTTATTTTTGTTTACAGCTTAATTTTGTTCATCAATTCAATTCAAATCATTCAATTCCAAATTTCAGTCTAATTGATTTTTGCATAATCTAGTTAAGTTTTGATTGTTCAATTAGTCCTTGTAGAGACGGTACTTTAATATTCATCACTATATTAACACTTGATGACTTGTGCAGTTGCAAATCGACAACAAGAAAAGAGTCGATACTTAGGGCCAATTTGTTTGAACTTTTCAATTTAATCCAAACTGACTCATTTTTATATTTACATTTTTTTTACCCGAAACCAATTTGATTTGAAACCCAATATTATTTAGTTGAAATGATTCATTGTAAAATTTTTATGATACTATTATTTTTTATGAATTTTTATTTTTAGGCATAAAAAATAAAAATTGATAGAAATTTAATAAAATGATTAAAAAAAATTTCAAATGGATTATTACATCTATATAATATTGATTTTCAAATGAAATTGGTTCTAAGCAAAAAAAAAAGTAAAAATAAAAATAAGTCATTTTAGATTAAGTTGGCTTAAATTAAAATGAATTGACTCTTATAGTTTTTCTGCTTACAACAATAAGGAAATCTACTCTTTTTGAACTTTTAACTTCTTGTTTCTTCTTTTCATCATCTGTTTGCTAGAGGTAAAGTTGAGATTTCCGTGCCTTAGTACTTAATGGAATTATTTGCTCTATAAGTCTGTGGAATTGACACCTATATATATCCACCATTACTTTGATCAACATCATATACTTGCCATTGAGATAAAAGTAAATGTTGCGAAGTTTTTTTTTTATACTCTTATGTTTCAATTCGTGACAATCACTTAGAAACGTTTTGGTATGTCTACCAACAAATCCCAAAATTTTGATCTATTCTATGTGCTTTATTCCAATTAAAATAGACTCTTCCAACTATTAAGTGAATGTAAAATGTGTGTGGATTGTGGTCTTTCAGTCAATAACAAACAAACCATATCAAGCTCAGAATTAGGAAAACAAGCATTAAGAAGGAGATTTAGAATAATAAACATCAACCAACCAGAGATTAACCAAATCAAGTAGTTACAACCCTAGAAACTTTTAGAGATCTAGTCCATGCTCAACATAAATACGAAGCTAAAATACAAGAGAAACTTCATGGAAAACTTGAATAAGAGTCTAGACAACGCCAAACAAGGGAGAAAATGTCGCAATTGACAAGTTCCGTTTCTTTCTTCTTCAATTGATTGACATCCTTTTCATTCTCCAAGAACTCTTGCTTTAATGTTGGCAGTTATGGACAAGATGAAGAACTAGAGGGAATACGTATACTAATTCAAAACCCTAAGAGAGATTAAGACGGTGATGGAATGATCCCAGTTAGGATAATGCCAAGTTCTTGTTTCCCCTTTAAAGGATAAGGTTTTACAAGTTTGTCCAATCAAGTGCAAAATCAACATGATGCATAAAAAAGGGACCTGGTCAGAGAAATGCGGGTTGCAGCAGAGTTGAAGCAACAGGTTTATAATGGAAACCTTCAATTTTTGGGCATGAGATGCTAAAACTGTTGCCCCTGCTGGGCTGCCTCTTCTGTTAACTTCTCTATCCAACTGTAGCCTCAGCCTTAGACCTTGTTCTGTTAGCATCTTTATCCAGTGGGACCTGTAACATCGAAAGCCAAGGCCATAGCTCTGGTTGCTTCCTCTCTGTTGGGTCTGTGACTTATCAAATAATCAAGTTAGAAAATTTGAAGGGCTGACCAAGTTGATAGTTTTCAGTTTTGGAAATTGAAGTATAATTGGATTATGAAAGCTATTTCACTTGGCCGAAGAAATATGTTTTTCCTTGGTTCTTGAGCGGCAAGAAAGTCCAGTTTAGACAAGGATGGAGCCTGACTAGCTCTAGGCCTCCTTTATATTTATAAACATGTGATTTTGACCTTAGATCCTCATTTCTCATCAAGGAGGAGGAGTTAAGAGTATAGGTGCACAGTGGGCCTAACCGGTTAGGCCCATAACCGCTCCTTTCTCACCCGTGCCTTACCTGGGCCCGTGTCGAGCCAAGTTTGACCAGTCCTGGGCTAGGTTTGACTCGGGCAGGTCCTGAGTTAGGCCAGGCTCTACCCGCCCCGGTGAATACCTCTAGTTAAGAGTACAACAATATGTTTATTAGAAGGAGGGCAAAAGTCTCAAATTTGCCACTAATGTTTTGGGTTAAGCACAGATTGCCACTATAGTTTTTTTTGCCTTATCTCCCATTAATATTTTAAAATTGGCTGAATATGCTATTAAAGTTTTAAATTAGGAGTGGATATGCAACTACTGGTTAGAAAGCTAGCGGAGAATGTTAGAAATAACAAGTTTTGAAATTTTAATGTTATAATGTAAGTTTTAACAAACTTCAAAGACCTTACATAATTAGACTTTTTCTCTCTCTCTCACCCACATCTTGGCTAGCTACTATTGCCACTTTCTAGAGCTTTTTTTGCCACTGTTGGCGGTAGCCGATGATAAAAAATTTTCAGATGGTTTCATCATCTTGGCATGCATGGACTTTTCTAGAAGCTGAAAGGCTCCAATTCTTGTTGTGCTAAAGGCCCAAATGCGCACTGGGGCAATTGTGTCGAGAAAATCCATACATGCATCCTCGATTTTTTATGAGAAGCTGATCTGTGGATTTTTGGACTTTTTTTCTTGGTTGATTTTACATTTTTGCTTCGTTTCTAATTCAGTGGTTCAATTTTTTCTCCTTTCAGGCTTGAAGATAGTGAAATCAGAGGCGGAAGTGTGAGAGTGGAGAAGGGAAGCGTGATGAAGCTCGCTGGTGGGAGAAGTTGCCGAGACAAGGTCTTACAATACAATAGATGAAAAAAGTCTCAAAGGTGTTGATATTTTTTTTAAAGATATATAATAACCTTGAGATTTCAAAATCTACTATTTTTATTATTTTTCATTATTTTTTAATAGGCAGTGGCATAATAGAGACTTTTTTAAAACAGTAACGGGAAATTAAGCCCAAAAAAACTATAGTGACAGATTTGCAACTTTTGCCTAGAAGGAATTTGGTTTATGTGAGAAAGGAGAACATGCCAAAGGGTTAGTTTTGACTTTTCACATGTGAGCCCTACCTAGGTAACCGGACTGTAAATAGAGATGACAAATGATGGGGCAAACTAGTATTTCCCAAATAAAAGGGAGTATAAGTATAATTTCAATCAAACATCACACCTTTCTAACATGTACAAATAAAATTGACCAAAATTTCCTCAGCAATATGACCAGTAAAATCTACTGAAAATATTCTAACAAAAAAGAATTTTATGAAAAATAGATTTTCTGTTTTCTTTTTATTTATTTATTTTTCTAATGGCCGATTGTGCCACAATATTGCATGGTTACTCGTCACGGATGCCCTTTACCTGGTAGGAAAATACAGCAGCATCAATTCTTGATGCATCAAAAGTCTACCTCATTGAGCAGATATATAATTATTTCATATCATGTATGGCTAGAAAATTCTACATTTTTTTCCCCTTTTTTGAGATGTCTATTATAAGTCACACAACGCATTCAGAACATGAGTATTAAGTGGAAATGAGAGCGAGAAAGCGTCACTTTTTAAGATTTAAGTAAAAACATTGTAAAAATGAGAAGAAGAGCAACAATTGAAGGCAAGAACTGGAATAGTGACCCAATGTAGAAAAATTATGTGACTTAGCGTCTACCTAGTGGGGGCTTTGCAATGCCTAGTTCACAAACAAAAAATACAAGCAATACATGTTGCTTGAACCATTTAAAGCATAAGCATTTGGCCAACATGCTTTTATACTAAGGGTGGAAATGAGCCGAGCTAAGCCGAGTTGAGCCCGAACATGCTTTTATACCAAGGGTGGAAATGAGCCGAGCTAAGCCGAGTTGAGCCCGAACACTCTAAGCTCGAAGCTCAACTCATTAAGAATTGGCTCTACTCAGACTCGAGCTTGATGAACTCAAAAAATGAGGTTTGAAAAAGATTCAAGCTTGGCTTGATTGGCTCAAAGTTTAATTCAAGGTTTAAGCCAAATTCAAACTTCATTTGAGGTTCAAGCTCAATTTAAGAAATAAGGATTAAAATTTTAGGGTTTAGGTATAATTAAAATAAAATTAATTTATCTTCTATATTAAAAAACATTAGACTTGTTAAATTTCATAAGAGGAAACTGTAATTGTTAAGAGTTCAAGCCTATAAAAAAATCAAAGCTTGGCTCAATAATAGAAAAATCAAGTTTAAGCTCAAATTGTTTAATAAGAGGCTCGACTCGGCTTGTTTTCACCTATACTTTATACCAGCACATCAGGTATATGCTTTGATCCCCCGGTTGCCCCCAGGACCTCTTATGTACCTAAAAATTAAAAAAGCATACGGTTGCTAATCAATACAGCATCTCATTGTTCACACGATCATCAAATGTATCATGCTTGATGCAATATCATTTGTCGGGTGTGCTCAGACTCGAATTGTTTTCTGATCTAGGAAGCAATAAGAATGTACAAGGGCTATTCGACAAATGCTGATACAGGCTCAACTCTAGAAAGAGGTTTCTAGACTTGTACCAAATCATTGAATTCGACAACCGCCAGGGTCCTCTGTGTGACGAACATTGCCATAAGCAGAGAGTTCAATAAGATCCATTTCACGACCTGAAGTTCATGAACAAGTCTCCAATCAGACAATACATCAGACAATCTTGACAGAGCACTAATTTTGTTGTAGTACCTGAAACCCGACAATAAGAACTTTTCTGAATAAGATCAGATTTGGACAACTCTGTCCGGTTTCCCTTTGATCGGTTAACTCTTGCCTGGAGTAAGAGGAACAATGGAGTATAAAAGCAAATCAGGAGACTGGATTGATTTCATTGATGTTGCATTAAGAAGAAAATGTGCATTAAGAAGAAAATGTGCCAATTATTTTACATCCCCGAAGAAGTAAAGCCACTCAATGGTTAACAAGCTTCCAGTCAACAAAAGAGCACTTAATCATACATCTGAGTAAGTTAGAGTAAACAAAAATCTAGGGTCTTACTGCATCAAATTATTCTGGGTTAACCTATTTTCAGCTTTTGTGAGAGGAGGAAGGAGGGGGGGAAGGGTCAACGGAAAGCTTATTATGGATTCAGGCTGCACTGCTTGCATTTATTTGTAAAGGAAGACTAGACCTAACCACGAATGATTTACCTAGCTACACAGGTACCACAGCAGCAGGGCGTGAACCTGAAAGTCAGCTAGTATACAAGCTTATGGTAAACTAATGTCAGCTAGTATACAAGCTAATGATTTTTTATTTAGATGATAACATTGTATCAGAGCCTAGATTTGTTTTTGCCTGCTTGTTTGTTATTAATCCCATTTCACACTCCACATGTTTGAGTTTTCTTGTAACAGAATTAAAAAAAACTAAAAAGTCAAAGAAACAAAACAATGCACTTGGAGAGTTGAAGTTCAGGAACTCAATAAACATCTAATTTTAAAGAAATACAAGGACATCCTAAAAATTACAGGAAAAACTTTTGGAAGACACGGGCCATTTCCTAAATATTCAAGAAAAAGAATGCATTCCAAGAACTCTGGCTATCATAACTTATTAAATTTTAGTCTTTAGAAAAGGAAATCCATCTCATTTCTAATGGTATAGCAATTCATGTCAGTTGAATCTATTCAGAACCACAAAGATCCATAGCAGGCGAATTTGTAATGGCCACTGTCCTTGTTATTCAAAGAGAATCAATCTTACCAGTAATGCTCTAGGTATTCAGCATTCACCTTACAGATATCTATTACTAGCCACAAGGACTGTTCCCCTTCACTGATTTCATATGGACTAGCCGACTAGGCCAAACCCATCCATTTCTGTCCCATCCATTTCTGTGTGAACTATAATCAATTGAACCGTATGGATTTGACATTGTCATCCGCACGACAAAATGAAGTACCCATATGCTGATGGATGTGAACTAGGAAATAACAAGCACACACAGCTATCGATGCCATAAGGGAAAAATCTTGTACCTGTAGAACCTGACAGTTTTCTAGGGTACTTTTTCCACCCTGAAATTTATCAAAAGATCCATAAGAAAAACGAAGGGAATTAAGATACTAGAGAAAGAAAGTAGAAAAAAGATCAGAAGTGACCACGTATTTTGTCAATATAACATCTGTTTCACTATATTATTCACCTCACAAACTGCATTATGAGTGACAGATCCATTCAAAACTTAATTTCAATTTCACATGCTAGAATTTTCTTGCATTTTGGGTTCTCAACTTTGGCATCAAGCTGATTGTTGAAAAATTATGCTACTTGTTAGCCATGCAAGATAGCAGCTTTACCCATCTTTAGCTTTTGAAACAAAACTAATTTTACTTAACCCCACTGGACTGTGTAGCAATTAGCTTGTAAAAGTAACTGCATTTCCCAACATGAAAAATGAAGGCAGAAAGAGCAGATAAGATAAAAGGCTATAAGCCTATAACACATAGCTCAACATGCCCTGGAATATATGATGAAGGGTTAGTTCTCTCTATCAGCTGCTCTAAATCAAGTTCAACTGGTTGGAAATACAACTAGAAGACAACTAACTTGTAAACGGATTAGATCAGAAGGTGGAAAAAGGGAGCCAGAAAAATAAAAAAAAATCTATGGAAAAACTAAACAAGACTTCCCAGAAAACACACAGAACGAGATAGCAATAAACATAATTCATGAAAATAACAAACAATGTATAGTAAATACCATCGAATTGGTGGCCACAAAGCAAGTAATTCAAGTGAAAAGGAAAGAGAAAAACCTTAGAGTAAGGGACAATGTGATCATAATCATGGCACAAGCAACCGGGGCAGCCAACGAGTTTCCGGAAGACAACATTACCGACAGCGTCACGGCGCCAACGATCTGGGTCACGGCCTTTAACCTTCTCGGCCTTGTCCCAGCATTGCTGCTTGACACCGTAGGGAAAGCTCCTGGGATTGGAGCTCGAATCCGGGTAATTTTGAGAGATCTGAAGGTCTTCGAAAAGGGCGATGGCGGTGGATTCTTCCTGCTCGATGACAAGGTCGCCGTCAAGCAGAGAAGCCGAAGAAGTGAGGGTTGAGGAGCGTGAGCGAGACCGAGACCGAGACCTAGAGGGAGAAGAGGAGCGGGGTGTCTTCCTCGCGTCCTTGAGCGTCACCATTTTCCATCGACCGGGACGCTGGATGTGGATAAAGCGGCCAAGTGAGCCAGTAATTAATTGCCTTCGTGACTTGCTTTCAAAAACCAAAATTGGCCCCTGAACGTCTACATGTCTGGTCAACTAGCCCCCACATGAAAGTTGGTTTCTGCTTGTACGCATATAACTTTTCTTTGCGTGCTTGCTTAAGTGGTCATTGAATGATCAATTTGAACGTTTTATAAAATTCTTTTACGGATGTTTATAAAGATGATTTGGTTCCCTAAACGGTGTCTTGTTACTCCAACCATACGTGAGAGCTGGTAGGTCATATGTGGCTTGGATAGAAACGCAAAAAACATTCTTCTTGATATCCGAAGTATTAAGATGAGATGCTCAATACTAGGGCTATTATCGAACCGAACATTTATCGAACTATTCGAATTCGAGCTCGAAATTAAACTTAACGAACTGAGCTTTACGAACTTCGAATACGAGCTCGAGCCATTTCTTTTATTCGAATCTCTTATCGAATCGAGCTTGAATATGTTAGTATTCGATTCGATAGGTTTTTGAACCTATATAATAATATAAATATTAATAATATATTATTAATAATTTAAAGGAATTAAAATGATAAACCTAATATTTTGCCCCTCTGCCTGCGTTCTCCTCTGTGCGATTCACCCCTCCGCAGCTCCGCCTGTGTTTTCACTTGTCGCACGTCGCGATTCACCCCTCCGCGGCTCTGCCTGAGTTCTCATTTGTCGCACATCGCGATTCGCCCGCGTCGCGATTCGCCCTCCACCGAGTTCTCCTCTGTCACTCCTTTGCCAGAGTTTTCCGTCGGACTTGGTCGCATTCCAGAGTTCACGTCATCTGGGCTTCACAGAGGTTATTTTCCTACTTGCATTGGTGTTAATTGTATTGATTGTTTTTGTCTTTTGCTTTTGGAGTTCCCTTAGCGATCCTAAATTTTTATGCAGTCTCTGGGCCGGCAACCTCCTCGGTAGCCAAAAAAGGTACATCAATCAATGGCAGAGATTCTCATGGCATTGATAGCTTTAGCGTTGGTCATCATATTTCTATTTGGGCTTTTCTGATTTCTGATGTTTGAAGGGTTCTCATGCATGCACAACCTATTTTTTATACTCAATGAAACTCAGAATCAAATTGTTCAAGGTGCCTGAGCTTTTTGTTGAAATTCCAGAAACAGCTACTGTTGGTTCATTGAAGGTATAATGTTGTTCTCTGAGCATTTTGATGCTATTCGCAATGTGGTTCAGTGGTGGTTGGTGTTAGAACACAAGAACAGTAAGAGGTGGTTGGTATTTGATTTTGTTCCAGTTTATCATTCTGGGTAATATGGGAAACTCGTATTCACCCACCTTGATTCTTCACGAGCTTTCATTGAAATCATTTGAACTGCTTCTATTTTGCTTAAAATTTCACGTATCTGATTTTTGGGAGATATTTAGGTATGAATTGGCTGAAGAATGGGCAGATGATGATGATGAGAAGTTAGCAATCTCTCAGTTGAGGAAAGGTGTGGTTGAGGAGTTGAAAATGCATGATTATTTTGTGCAGGTATTATAAGGAACCCTCCCTCAGTCTGTTTCTCTCTCTCTCCCCCCATTCTTCTGCTCATGTTTACAATTTTCATGAAGTATTCGGAAGCCAATTGATTGTTTTATAATTGATAGAGCTAAGTTAAATTCATTCCCATAAACTATATTAATGTAGGCAGAAGGGCATAATTATTTCTTGGTGCCTGACATCCAATAGCTGATGGAACATAAATACTGAAGCATATATTCATTTGACGAACACGTATTCTGGTTATAGCTTTCTGTAAAGATTTCATGGATGGAAGAAGCTTTCTGGAATTCTGTTGAATAGGACTGTCAGCTAGTGTTATGAATTCTGTTGTTGTTTTTCTTCCTTTTTTCAAAACGAGCTCAAGCTCGAGCATACCTAATCGAGCTTGAACCGAGCTCGTACAATTTGTTTTTTAACAGGTTTTTCGAACATTTCGAACGTTCGAATCGAGCTCGAACACCATACCGAGCCGAACTCAAGCACCATTTCCTCGAGCTCGTCAAGCCCGAGCCCGAACCCGAACACCTACCAAACTTAAATGAGCCGAGCTCGAGCCCGAGGCGTTCGGGCTCGGCTCGGTTCGATAACAGCCCTACTCAATACATTAGAGATAGTTGAATCTCTAACTGAGACCAGGGTTAGGGGCCCAGGAGTTGTATGCCTAGGAAAAATTCTCTGATACTGAAATTAGTATGGGCTCAAGTAAAGCATATGAAGCTTAGTGAAAGTTGTAGTTTGGTATGCAAAACGTACCTGATTCCATTATGAAGAAGACCTATTATAGGTTTGATCGTGGTGGTTCCCATGATTGTGGGAATTGCCTCATTGACTTGAGTTGCTCCCTAATAGTCAACTTGCTAGTCTCTCGCTCGTGAGTAACGCTCCAACTAGTTATTGTAAGGCGAACATTGGTGATTTAATTGGTCCAGGCAAATTTTGGGCCATAACAAGGAAGTCTGACCAAATTTAGATTAGTGAAAAGGGATTGAAGGAATGCTTTCCACATAAGACACATGCAACCTGACTAATTTTTTTTAGGGAGGAAAGGACTTGACTATAGTGAGCAAGTATAGACAAGATTTTATTCCAAGTCATCTCTTAAACTTGAACATTATGATGACTATATATACAACCTAAGTAGCAAAATCTACCTAGCTCATCCGGGAGAATTATATAAATAAGATGGGCATCTTTGTTCAAGGTGGCACAATGCAATCTGTTTGGCTATCCAAGCCAAAGGTTGCCACTCCAACTTATGGCATCAACAAAAGTGAAGTTGGAGAAGTTTAACGAAGCTAGGGACATAGTGATCGAATGTAAGGGACCCTTTACTTAACCCGATACGGGTATTCCAAGGATCTTTAATTAATCGGGATTTGGGGGTCCTACACTTTTAATACAATTGGCTAAGTTGGTACTTGTGATACATTAAAATTTTTCATGCTTTTAGTGGCTTAAACTAGTTCATAATGATAGGCATGATTTGCTTCGGTATGCAAAGGTAAACCAAGAGTAAAACATTATAAAGTTTTCTATGGCATTTTTAAAAAATGTTTCAAAATACACACCAAAGTCATAAAAGTAGGTAGCTTAGGCTTCTAGTTACATTAACCTAGCTAACCACAACGACGGGAAAGTAACCACTTGCTTGTGTGCCTTAATCCTGAAACTATAAACCAACAATCAACTTAGTTAGCACTTTAATAGTTTCAAGCCAATCTCTTGGAACTAATTAAGATTCTATTAAACAAATACCTGCACAAAAAACTTGCCAACAACCTTTTAGTAGGCCTTAGGCTCTTCGGTATTTAAGTCTGCACAAATGTGACAACTTAAAGAGTGAGAATTAGTAAATTCTCAACAAAGGATTAAATACCTACAAAATAAAACTTAGGACCAGTATATATAACAAATATATATACATCTTAATATGAGCTCGAACGTTCCAAGGTCAAGGTCTTATCTAATGGCCACTAAAAAAGGTTCTATTGTGAGAATCTACCTCAACCTAATCTTACTTGTTTGCAAGAACTTTATTCTTGCCTTAGTAAGCTTTGCTTGGTCTTTCTTATCTTTAATCACATTGTATAGGAGTTACTTGAACTTGGTGGCTCAACTTTCCAAGTTAAATAGCTTAGCTAATGTGCCTTGTAACCTCAAAGCCCTTCTTGAGAATTTAGCACTTCTAAACATACTTAAAGCCTACTTACTTACTTAGTTCTTGAGTCATTTCTTATCCACTTCTTATTTCCTAAATTAATGCATTTTAGACAACTTATAATGCATCAATTTAAAACTTACTTAAATATAAAATCCCTTACCTTAGCATACTTAATATTTGTAAGCACAATGCCCTTAGCCTTAGTCTCAGTTTTGAGTCACCTTTAGAATCCCTTTTAGTAGCTTAATTCTTGGACCTAAATTCACCATTTAGCAAATAAATCAAGCCAAATACACCAAGAAAACAACCCATATTTTGTTTCCTGAAAATGTTTAAAATTTTTGCTTACCTTGATGTTCTTCTTGGTTTAAAAGGGTAAACACTTCCCAGATTTGTTCCCCTACTTTCCTAGCCTTAGAACACTAGTTCTTAACTAGGTTTACAACAAATTAGAGCCAACCAAACATCTAGAACACAACAGCTAACCCCTACAAATTATTAGAACCAAAAGCTCACATAAATTGCAATTATTTAGTTTCAATGGCCATTTAACCTCCAATTAAAAGCTTTCTTGCTTTTTAGGCACTAAACATTTAGGTCTTATAAGCAAGAAAACAACTTAAACAAGATCATAAAATTAACAAAAATGATCAAACCTTGCTGGAACTAAACAAAACCTGAAGCTTACCCTAAGGCTTAACACTTATGGTTTATTATGCTCTTAGTTACGGCCCCTTCGTGTTTCTTGCTTAGTTCCACCTCAAATATGGCCACTAAGCAAGGAAATCCATCAAAGAACTAGCCTAGATCTCATTTTCCACGAGTTAATAGTACCATGCTTCAAAATAGGCACACAAGGACTTACCTCAAGAACAAAACCAAAGCTAGTTTTCCTTAGAGTCCCTAAAACTTTGAGCACCCTTAAATCCCTTACTTAATGACCTCAAAATGGCTCATTTATACCTTGCTAAGTTTGATGATGGAAGCAAAAGGCAGGTCTGGTTCGTGAGGTTCTAATTTGGGAGAGCAAGAATAGTTAAAAGATAAGATATACTAGTAACATTTTGGGCCTCGGGCAATTTCACCCAAAATTCTTTTCTTTTTGCCAACTTGCACCCAAATGTCTTCTAAGTGCTAAAATAGGCTAATTTCTATCAAAATAACATAAGGGTAATTTTTGTAATATTTTCCACCTAGTGAAAAATACCAAAATACCTTTTTGCCAAATTTGCCTAAATGACCAATTTTGCATTTTTAAGCTATTGAACCTTCCAATACTGAGACATGGCTTGAAAATAAATATTTTGACTATATAAAATTTCTAAATTAATTAGATTACCTCACTAATCCTAGTTCAAAACTAAGAGAGTCGTAACAGTGTCCATATCTTCTGAAATTTGGTCCCCCAAATTGTGTGCAACTGAATGAATTCTTTTGGATATTGCTCCCATATGTCTTGCTCAGTTTTCCAAGTGGCTTTTTCCTTCACATGATTTGTCCATAGGATCTTAACCATAGGAATCCACTTAGTTTTTAACTTCCTTACCTGCCTATCCAGAATTTTAACAAGATATTCATTGTAGGTCAAGTCTTCCATTATTGGGATTAGGGATGGGGATATAACTTGCCCTGGATCCAACAAACACTTCCTTAATTGACTTACATGAAAAACATCATGTACATCAGATAATTGTGGTGGCAAAGCTAACCTATAGGCCACTTTTCCCACTCATTCTAGGATTTCATAGAGGCCTGCATATCTTGGGGCTAACTTACCATTTTGACCAAATCTTGTCACCCCCTTCATATGAGATACCTTCAACAAAACTCTATCCCCTACATTGAAGCTTAACTCTCATCTTCTTACATTCACATGCTTTTTTGTTGATCATTGGCAACTTTGATCTTTTTCCAAATCATTTTGATTTTGGCCATAGTATCAACAACAATTTTAGGTCCAACTTGAACTTGATTAGTTGGGTCAGCCCAACAATGAGATTTTATACAGCTTCACCCATAAAGAGTTTCATAAGGTGCCATACATATAACCGCTTGGTAGTTATTGTTATAGGCAAACTTAATAAGTGGCAGATGATGATCCCAATTGGCCTTAAAGTCTATGACACATTCTCAACATATCTTCAAAGGTTTGTATTACTCTTTCAAATTAACCATCAGTTTGAGGATGGTAAGCCAAACTTAGGCTTATGTTACTGCACAATGCTTTTTAGAATGCTCCTCAAAATCTTGACGCTGACCTTGGGTCTCATTAGGAATTATCTAATCAGGTATGTCATATAACCTCACCACTTCCTTTATATAAAACTGGGCCAACTTCTCCATTGTGTAGGTAATTTTAATCTGTATGAAGTGAGCCGATTTAGTCAACCTAACAATTATTACTCACATAGAATCATGTTGGTCTCGAGTGTTTGCAACCTCACTAAGAAATCTGTTGTGATGGACCCCCACTTTTTTTCTGATAAAGAAAGACTTTGCAATGTACCCATCGGCTTTCAATGTTTGGCTTTCACTAATTGGCAAGTTAAACACCTACTCACATATTCATCTATGTCTCGTTTAAAGCCAGGCAACCAAAAGCGAGTCTTCAAATCATGGTACATCTTGTTAAGACTAGGGTGAATCTTTAACTTATTGTTATGTTCTTCTTGAAGCACTTGTTTCATTAGTCCTTCTACTTCAGGCACATACAATTTTTCCCCATAATACAACAATCCTATCTTGTTTTGAATTCCATCCAATACTGTACCATGCTTCCCTTCCTCTAAAATCTTCTTTAGATTAGGGTCTTTGTCTTGAGCATCCTTGACTTTATTTAGCCACACCGATTCTATTTAGAGTAAGCATTTGGGCTTTTTTCCATACAAAACCAAAAATCATTCCATGGTGCCTTCTTTTGAATTACTTCATGCTTGATCCCTTGAAAGGATCACTCGGTATACTTTATGCTCAATGCATCAACCACTATATTGTCTTTCCCAGCACAATAATCAATTGTATAGTCATAGTCCTTGATATACTTAATCAAACTCCTTTGTCTCATATTGGGATCCTTTTGAGTAAACAAGTACTTTAAACTTTTATAGTCCATAAAATTCTTGAAGAACCTTTCTACGAGATAGCGCCTCCAAAGCTTCAGTGCAAAGATCACTGCCACCAATTCTAGGTCATGCACCAGATAATTTAACTTGTTAGCCTGAAGTTACATTAACCTATAAGTTATCACTTACTTCTCCTGCATAAGCACACATCCTAAACCTGATCCAAAAACATCGGTGTAGATTTCAAATGTCTTATGTAGTTCTAGAAGGGTTAGGATAGGCATAATATTCTTAAGTCCTTGGTAACTAACTTTACACTTGGTTGACCATTCGAATTTTTGGGACTTTGTAGTCAAGGCGGTTAGTGGGGAAGCTATCACAGAAAAATTTTCTATAAATCTTCGATACTACCCTGCTAAACCAAGGACACTCCTTACTTCCATCACTATAGTTGGCCTTTTCTATTCCACTATGGCCTTAACTTTTTTTGTATCTACTGAGAGTCCTTGAGCACTAATTATACGCCTAAGAAATTAGATCTGTTTAGCCCAAAACTGACACTTAACTTTGCATAATACCAATTTTCTTTTAGTACTTGCAAAATTATCTTGGGGTGTTCTTTAAGTTCTTGTAGGGATTGAGAATACACCAAAATGTTTTCAATAAAAACTTCAACAAATTGATCTAGATATGGCCTAAAAATTATGTTCGTGACATCCATGAATACTGCTAGAGCATTCCTAACTACGAATGACATCATAGTGTACTCATAATGTCCATATCGGTTCCTAAATGCAATCTTTGGAATATTTTCCTCATTTACTCTTGTTTGGAAATAACTAGATCTTAGGTCAATTTTTTAAAAAACCTTTGCACCCTTCAATCTGTTAAATAGATCATCAATTCTTGGAAATGGGTACTTACTTTTTACTGTTACTACATTCAATTTTTGATAATTGATGCACAACCTCAATGTCCCATTTTTTTTCACAAACAGCACATGTGCTCCTCTAAGGCGATACACTAGGTCATATAAACCTCTTCTTAAGTAATTCTTCCAACTATTTTTTTGGCTCATCCATTTCAGGAGTTGACATTCGGTATGGGGGTATTGAGATAGGTTTTGTTAATGGTTACCTTAAATGAGAGGCTCTAGTCATCCAGGTAAGCGTTGCTTTGCCAATTTTGGCCCCAATTCCTAGACATGTGTTGCCAATTAGTCCTCAAGCCCTTGATGGAAATGACATGCGCATCCCCAACCCCTCCTACATTTGTGATTAGGACAAGATTGAAGTATAAGTGCCCGTTTATTGTAAATCTCACGCCTCCCCTTCTCCTACATTCCACCCTACAAATATCACGACGCACAACTGTTAATAGTTATCATATAATTGTCATCACAAAGTTTAAGATTCAAACATTCTAGTAGCCATACCTACACTAGTATGTAATAGATTTAGGTACACTTATAACATATGGTTTAATTAAAATTACCATTTTGTTATTTTAAGACCTACATTTTTACCAACAGCACATTACCAGTCAGAAGGTGCCATTGGCTAAAGTACGGGCATAAATGGATAGGGTTCTTATTGGATAACTCGAGATCAAGCTTAAGTTGAGTCCATTGGAGTTGAGCTCTATCAGGCTTGGGCCCAAAAATAGGTTTTATGCTGAAATGAACCAAGCTCAAGCCGTGGTACTCAGCCATAGAGCTTATAGAGCCTGATTGAGCCCAGTGAGAATTATAAAAACTAGGATTAATAACACTAATTCTCCCTAAAATTTGAACATGAGTACAAATGCCCCCTATGATTTTTAAACTTTCAATTGTCCCGTTGTTGAATGGCACCATTATAAAGGAGGATAATTACAACTTAACCCATAAAGTAATAAGCCCATAGGGTTTGAAAAATTGCGGTTGGCACTTAATGTTGTCTAGCTTATCAAACTTTTGAGTTGAACTCGAGCTTGTCCCATTTCAAGCCTAAGTGTAAATTATAGTACCCTTTTTTGTCAAAGCCGAGCTCAGGTAGTACATTTAGCTTATCAAGCTGAGTATCAACCCATTTACAGCCTTATGCTAGGGGGTGTCATGGCCTATGGGTTGGCAGTTCTAAACAATGAGCCACAGCCACTCTTCAGACTAGGCCACGACCAAGGGACAAGGGGCTCCTCGAGTCATGGCCTCTTTTGGCCACTAAAAGATGTTGAACGACCATAACTCTAAGAGGTTCTTGACCCCTATCCATGATCGAGATCAACCATTGAATTAGGCTCCAGTTCCCTTTAAATTAATTTGAATTTGGAGAATAAAATTAAGGTTCAGACAACTAATCTTGTCCCAAAACAGAACCATTATTACCTTGGCGGTGAATGATGGTCCTCATGAGTGCCCAGAGTGAGTTGCAATCATTGCGCTGTCATAAACGTGTCAAAGATTTTGGTGAAACATTTTACTGTCAATTATATTTTGTCCTTGCTGTTTCAAAATTACACACATTAGCTTCTAAATTGAGTGAAAAAAATATTGTTTTACATTAAAATAGATTAAAACATTAGTAATTTAAACAGTTAACTATCTGTGAAACTAGTACTATTAAACAACCTAAATTTACTAGGAAACCAGTAATATACAATTTAAATCAGAAATTGAAATGCTGACTTGAGACACTTTAAAAAATGTCACATTTAGAGGATAAAAGGTAAAATTATGGAACAAAAGGGAGGCAAAATTGGACTAGACAGTGAATTATAATGAACCCAATGTTTAATTTCATCACTCATGAGCAAGAATTTGAAAGTACAGAAGGCATTTAAGAACTGATATAAATTGAGTGAGCAAAAGTGCAAATTTTTTAATTCCGGAAAAGGCATGTTACCTTCGGTAGGAAACAGGGACGATCCTAGCCTCGTGGTGCAGGTTGGGAGAGATCAAAATGGTGCAGAGGAGGGTTGCACCAGCCTCCGGCGTTGCTGGGAAGAGCATAATTGGGAGGGCAGAAATTGGTGGCCGTGACCACGACGGAGCCCGGCAAGCACCAAAGTGGATCATTCACACACCTTATCTCGAAACACGCCCTGCAGGTAACCCCGCCGTTGAACAGCGCCGTGCTCACCGCCGACGTGCTCGTCCCATAACCCTGGCTCTTCAGGTTCCCATACCCACAAACCCCACCTATACACCGATTTAAGAGTAAGTTACCCTGAATACGGCAAGGAAAATAAGAAATAAGAAATATCCACTCGGTACCCATTGTGCCAGAAGCATCACCGCCGCCATAGAAAGTGGCATGAGCATTGGCCCAGTAGGCGGCATCATCGGTGGAGGAACAAGAAAACAGAGCAAAGATAACGAAAAACCAGGAAGGCCGAAGGAGAACCGCCATTTTGAGACCTGCAAAACCTTGATGCGTTTAAGAAATTAATTGAAGAGCTCTAAATAGGAGACAGTTCGAAGGAATGAGGCAGAAGTAATGAACTAGGAAAGTAGATGGGGGGCCAACTAGCTGAAATCGTCTGAAGCTGTGTACGGACGGCAGCTCCGCCAGGTGCACGGGCTTTGTGGCCTCTGCGGGCAATTCTTGGGTGTGCCGGGCTTACTTGTAAGTCAGGACACGTGCACTTTCACCTGAATTGGAATTTATGGTTTTGCTCCTGTTGAAAACTGAAATTTTATCTTCGTACCGTGGTGATTCTGAGGAGGAACAATATCAATAAGAGAATGACCTGAAGAGACAAGGGGGGGCAAGCCTCCTGGGTCAGAAAATAAGTTCAAGGAAGAGCCATCATTTACACAATAAGAAGAAAGCACCATTACTGTGACAAGGGATGCAAAGGAACAAAAAGGCATTTCCTATATATGTTGATGATTGAGCATTATCATAACCTGGAATCCATGGTGAGGTAAGGAAAATTTCAAGCAAGCTCAATGGGAAGAATTACAAGAGGCAATGTTGAACGAAGCATAGAATTCAATTATCTCTCATGTATCATAATTTTTCATGGAATCATACATTTCATTTATTGTGATTCTTATCATTTTTTTTAAGTCATGAATCATTCATCATGAGCAATATAGCTAATAATACATATAGCATATTCCATTTGCACATTTTAAAAGTAGGTTTCATTAAAGCAACACTAGAATAAGCCAACATTGACACTCAACAAGGACTTCTTCGAAACCAAATTTAAGGAAAATTCTTTAATCCAACTGAAAGGCTATAAACCGATGTTCCAAAAGAAAAAGAAAAATTTTCTTTCTTGTAATGTAGGTAAAATCAGGGATTTAAATTTAAAATTTTTTTCTACCTCATCACATCCAATGGAAAGTATAATCAAGACTTTCAATGAGAAGGTAATTCTCTTTCTCATACTTCTTTAATGATTTCACACTTAAGATGGCATGAGAGAGTTCTTTGCATAAAAAGATAAATTGTTAGTGAGAGTTTTCTACCTACAAAGATAAATTGATAAAGAAGGTTTTTCACATAAAAAAGGTAAATAATTAGAGAAAGTTCTCTACCTACAAAGGCAAATGGTTAGAGAGGGCTTTCTACCTAAAAAAGAAGGTAAATGGTTAGAAAGAGCTCTCTATCTAAAAGTGTAAATGGTTAGATAGAGTTCTCTGCATAAAAAAGTAAATGGCTAGAGAGAGTTTTTTACCTAAAAGAAAAGGTAGACAGTTAAAGAAGGTTCTTTGGCTAAAACGGTAAACTATAAGAGACAAAGTTGTCTACCTCAAGGATAAACAGAGGTGGTAAAGAGACGATCTTCTCTAGCTTACAGGCAATAAGAGGTGATAAAGAGATAGAATTTTCTACATCTTAAAGGAAATTAGATGTGGTAAATAGATACAGCTCTGTACCTCAAGGATAAATAGATGTGATAAAGGGACGTGGTTCTTTACCTCAAAGACAATAAGAGGTGATAAAGAGAGAGTTTTTTACATCTTAAATCATAGTAAGACAGAATTCTTCACCAAAGGTAAACAGAATGATAGTCTCTCTCTGGCATGCAACAATAGGCTGAATAATGTGAATATGGGGGTTTTTATTGTAAAGGTATAAGGATGGTTCCTTAACCTTATAAACAATGAGAAAATTTTTATTCTTAGAATTTCTAACGGTTAAAAGGTTCTCATTATTCAAAGGATAGACCGAACAAAATTTGTTTATGACTTTGCATACGTCATGTTTCATGAAACATGCAAATGAGGGCAGCTGCTAACATCTAATTTGTCCAAGTAAATAGAGCTTTTTACAAATTAAGGCAAAATGCAAATTTTGTGGAAAATCTGTCAACTTTTAAAAAGCCAGGGCAAACTTGGTACTTTTGTAAAGTTTTGGCCAGTTAGATAAATCTTTCAAAGTTTTGGGCTCAAGTGAAAATTTGTGAGAGTTCAGCCTCAATTGAAAACTCTGGATTAGTTTGGGCTAAACAAAAAGTTAGGAGAGAGTTAGAGACAAAATATGTACTATAATTATTGGATTTTCTAACATTCTAGCAAGATTTGTTCATTAATGTGTTGATTTGTGCATTAAATATTTTGTTTAGACTTAAGGATGTGGTAAACGCTATAAATACAAATGTTCTCTTATAAGAAACAACATGAATTACAAAACCTTAAGCATCCTTGCAAAAATAACAAAACTGCAGCCAAAGCCCTTTAATTTTTTTACTTCTTTCCCCAAAAACCTAAATTTTCCCTTTTGCAGTTATTGGCCATCCCCGCTCATTGTCACAACTTGTCTTACCTCACATCATCATTCACAAGCATCACTAGCCACTGGTGATGCTGAAAATGAAAGAAAATGGTACAAAGATACCAAGATTCATCACCATCATGCTTCTTCTAAATGCATTACAATCTATCGCCTTTGCTTGTCTCAAGTCCGTATGGAAGCCATAAGTAGGAGTGTAAGAATTGGGTTTCAGGTCAAGTTCCGGTCCAAACCCGAAACTGACTCGATTTTGCTTTTCAACTCAAATTGACCTTAACCCTAAAAATATAGGGTTGAGTTTGGGTTTACCCGACAGCCTACCTTCTACCATTACCACCAACTACCGACGATCTAGCCAACAGTGATGGTGGATAGAAAATACACACCAGACATGAATGACTGTGAGGGAAGAAAGGAGCCAAATCACGAACGACAGTAAAAGAAGGAGGCCGAGGTGAACAACAGTGATAGGGAAGGCAAAATGGCTGTACGAAGGAGGGAGCGAGCGAGACAAACAATGATGAAGGGCAATGGCGACAACGAACGATAATGGATGGCGAACGATGACGAATGGAGTGTCGTTGTGTTGTCGAGTCGTCCGTTGTTTGATGTGAGTCTGCTAGATTTTTTAAGCTGAAGGTAAGAGTGAGATAAAGGGATTGAAAATGAGGGAAGGGCAGAGGTATGGCCGAGCAGAATGGACGGGTAGGCCGGCTGTGGTTGTGTAAGGTTGGTGTGTTCATAGGGGAAGAAGCGGTATAACTGGGGACTTGGAGTTGGGATGGGGGATCTAGTAACTTAGTTTAGGGTTAGGCTTAGTATAATGGGCCCAAGCAAAATGTGTTAATGGGCAGGGTTAGGATAGGATAGGATCATCGGAAGGTTTTAAAAGGGCCTAATATTTAGGTTAATCGGGTGGTTTCAAATGTAACTTGAACCAACCCAACATTTGAGTTTTTTAATAGGTCAAGGTTAGGTTCAAGTGGCCTAAATACTCATTTTTCACTCCATTAACTCGACCCTATATGTCGGGTTTTGGGTTAGAATTGAAATCTTTCACCCCTAGCCATAGGCATCACCATAGCCAACCCTATAGCACTAGTCACTCCATCACCACTAGTAAATAGGCAACCTAAGTTGAACCCAGATCGTGACTTGGAAACCGCCATGTCAATTGGACTCATTGATTGGGTCAACCTCCCCACCTTTCAATAAAACTCCTATTTAGCCCTTGAACCTTTTCTATTTGTTTAATTGGGTACGTAAGCCTTTTCTGTTTTACAGATTAGTCACTAACAACATTTTTTCTTTATTGTTATTTTTTACTTGTTATTTGTTATTTGTTTGTTTGAGCATGTATCAATTAAATTCCTAACATTACATGGAAATTTAGGATTAGGGCTGGTTATTTTTTATTTTTGTTTTTATCTTTATATTTTTATATGGTTTAAGTTTAATTCTAATTTAATCCCCATCATGCTTCTAAACAAATCATCATAGAAACTACAATTCCCTGGGTTTAATAAAACCTAGGATATGATAAAGATAAAGATCCACATCTGGGTGATCCGATAAGATTTATGGTTGGGATAATTATTTAACAATCTTAGAAAGCAAAATAAATAAAAATAAATTATATTTTGAGATCCATCTTCAAGTGGTCTTATAGGATCCATGATTTTGACATATAATTAAAATACATAAAATAAGTAAAATCAAATAATAATTTTTAAGGACTCATATTTGAGTGGTTCGATATAGTCTATGATTTTGACAAAGTAATACTTTTTAGAGCAAACAAAAATAAGTTAAAATCAAACTAAGGTGGCAATTACTGGGTGCTAAAATAAAGATATCTTAGTGTAACCATACTTCAGAACTCTTTGAACTCTTACATATCATTTTGAGGTATCCGATCAATCTAGGTGTAAACTGATTAGTCGCAACTACCAAAACATGTTAATACATGAATCATGTATTTCATTCCTCGACCAAAAGCAAAAAAATGAGAACCTATAATTTCTGGGGATTGAAGATTAAATTCAAAAGGAGGACAAATGAACAAGAGGAAACAAAAAAATTTATTTATAGATTTTGTGCTAGCGTTTCTTCATCACTTGATCTCAACATTTTGTAGGGGAATTAACAGCAGAAGCTACAAGACAGAGAGGACAGAGTAGGAGACTGGTAAGGAAATCAGAGATTGCAGAGTAAATCAATGACGGGGACTAGGATTCATTGAAGGAAGTGTAAATCACAAAAGAAATTAGCATTAGAGAAGCAAATTAGAATCGGAGAAGGAAACTTAGAGTAGGAATTGAGATGGCTAGCTAGAAGAAAGGGGCATCAAGGAGTTGTTTCTAGAATGAAATTAATTTTTGAAATTTGTGTTCCATGACAATTGAAATATTTGGCGGCGAGAATCCACAATTCCTGGGATTTACTAAAGAAGGATGCGATTGGCTGTGTTTGAAGAATCAGGCTAGAATGCTGTTCTTTGAATTTTATAGGGGGGGCAACACATTTAGATCGTAATATCTATATATGCATGAAAGGACAATGGAGTGAGGAGCAAGTGACATGTGGCATGGCATGAGTGTGGTGGGCAAATGGCAGTTTGGGTCCTTTAGGTTTTCCATTTGTGATTGGAGGAACCATGATATTTTATATGTGTCAGGTTAGTAATTTTTAGATTGGTGACATGTGTCCAGCTTGTGTGGTATAATTATAGTGACAGCCCTAGGAATGTGAATTTGAGTCATTTAGGTACTTGATATTGAAAATGTTTCACCTACATTCATTCTTTCTGAAAGTTGAGTTGCTATTTGTTGTTGTCATTTTTTTCTTGTTTTATAGCATGTTATTATGTTGTAATATATAGATGAGTTTGTTGGAATTGTTGGTTGGTTTTTAATATGCAAAATTTATATCAATTTCATAGATTTGGTGTGGACTTATGTGGAATGTGGGTAAAAGAGGGAAAATAAGGTATTTAAGTTTTGTATAATGGGTTAAATGAAACTTTAATCCTTGATACGTTGGCTTAATTGCCATTGAAGGTATAAATTGTTGAAAGTTAGTAGTTTGGTCCATTTCACTAAAAGTGCTAAACAAAACCTTAAGTCTTGTGTTTTTTCTATCATGAATATCTTCTTCTTAATACGGTACTACCCTAATTTATTTATCCTTCAATATTCACTCTTTCTCCATTCTTATAATTAGAAATTTAAATGACTGAAAATACAAAAAACAACATCTCACACCCCTCATTTGTATACTCACCACTCTATGTAAAATATGAAATAGCAATCTTTGTTTACTATATATTCATGTACTTTACAATTTCTGATTCATGTACTGTACAATTTCTGTATGCAAAAATACAACTCACCTATTTCTTCATTACACCATCAAAACAAAAGGTATTCTTGCAGCAACGACACATGCACACTTCCTAGTTTGACTTATTGTTCAAATTTGTAACTGTTTGTGACACAATTAGATTTTAATACACCCAACCTGCTTAACTTTACATGCTACTTGTGTCAAAATTTGGTAAAGCCCCACACTTGGTAGAGGGGTTGTCAACACCTATAAAGCTCATGTTTTTGGGGTTCCAGTGTAGGCAATGTTCATTGTACAATTTTTTTCTTTACATTTTTTAGGTGTGGTGGTGTGCCTAAGTAAAGTGAAATTCAGGAGTGATGATCTAAGTTGCACAAAGCGTTCCAAAAGCGAGAGTAGGGAGTAAGAACAGAAGCAGGAAGCGTCAATTTTTAAAATTTAAGTAAAAAAGTTGTATAAATGAAAGTGAGAGTAACAATTAAGAGTAGGAGTAGGAGCACGAGTATGAGAGTGATGACCCAAAATATAAGGATCATGCAACTTACGTGATGACAATATGAAACAACATTATTGACTATGGGAAACTACAATTTTAAATAAAGAAATAATAATTTTATTAAAAGTGATAGCAGTTTGAACTAAAGGAACAGAAGTCTCAACTACTTGAATGGATTAGATTGGAGCTAAAAAACCAGCTAGCCTAGTTGAAGGAAAATTGATGCATTTCATCCAAATAAAAATTGGGCAACTCTAGCTTTTAAAGATTGGGAGAATGAATAAAATTAAAAAAAAACATAGGAAAGAAAGAAACCAGGTATATAGCATCAAGATTTTTTTTTATATTCAAAAGCATCATATAAGCATATAAAGAAAAGATATATTAGTATTATAAGCTAGAACATGCCAACATTTTCAAGATCAGAATGACAGCCAAAACAGTTTTGTTACAGCATGATTGGACTTAGGAGGCCACAGTTCAAACACTAGACGTCCTTCATATTCATCCAACACTATAACCATTACACCAAGGGTGGGGATATAACATCAAGAATTGATAATTGTTTTTTATATATATGTTGCTGAGTAAATTGCACTTATGCCCCTAACATTTTATTATTGCCTTATTTTGGATCCTAACCTCAAATGAGAAGTCCATCTCAATTTTTTGTTCCATTTTAGATCATTGGAGGACATAAACAATTAAAATTGATAGAATTGATCACGTGGCATGCCAGCGTGGGGCAATTTGCCACATGGCACAATAATCAACTGTTGGTGATGATGTGGAAAATAAGAAAACTAATTAAAAAAATGAAAATATGGAAAAAGGAAATAATATAAAAAAAAGAAAGAAAACGTAAAAAAAAAGGAAAAACCAAATCCAACCAATCCCCTTAAACGATCTAGCAACGATTCGTCGACGCATAGTGTAATCGTAGTCTCCGACAATTCGGCCAATCCCCTCAAATGAGTTGATGATTCCATTGCAAGATTTGTAACCCAGAGTCACGGTGATTCGCAACCCAGAGTCGGCGATTCTTAAAGAGCCTTCGTCTGGTAGGGGCGAGATCTAGCATGAACAAATAGCCAAATCTATGCGGTGTTGGTGGCGGTGTTAGGTCGTCAGTCGAAACAGAGGCACTAGGCAAACGAACGTAGGAGGAGACTACGACGACATTGTGTTGCAGGACGAAGGCTTGTCGGGAATCATCGGTGGATCATCGAAAAGGATTAGAGGCATTAGGTAAACGAACGCTGAAGGAGACTACAGCGGTGCTATGCTATAGGATGAATGCTCGTCGGGAATCATTGGCGAATGGTCGTCGGATCATCGGAGGGGATTGGCTGGATTTGGGTTTTGCTTTGTTTTTTTTTTTGCATTTTTTTTTCTTTTTTTTATTATTTCCTTTTTCCACATTTTCATCTATTATTATTTTTCTTCTTTTCCACATCATCACTAGTATTTAATTATTGTGTTACATGGAAAATGGCCCCCACACTGGTATGTCATGTGACTAGTTTCATCAATTTTAGCGGTTTCTGTCCTCCAAAAGTCTAAAATAGAACAAAAAATTGAGGTTAAGGATTTCTCATTTGAGGTTTTGAAGTTAGGGTCAAAAATAGGACAATAATAAAAGGTTAAGAACCATAGGTGTAATCTAAAAATGGCCCCACACTAGTATGTTATGTGGCCTGTTCCGTCAATTTTAACGATTTTCGTCCTCCAAAAGTCTAAAATAGAACAAAAAATCGAGGTTGAGGATTTCTCATATGAGGTTTTGAGGTTAGGGTCCAAAATAGGACAATAATAAAAGGTTAAGAGCCACAGGTGTAATCTAAAAATGAGAATTGTTACTTAATCAATTGTGAACTATATGATATAGTTCACTTGATTGTCTTATCCTAAGTATTGGCTCCATCTTTTCTAACATTACTTGCAAGCTCACTCTGCTAATTCTAAGGAGTCTATGCAAAACATGTCCAATATAGAACATTTAGAAACTTTGAAATACACTATATCCTTCTATTTATTTGCTTTCTAGCATCTGAGGGTTGAAAACTGAATTAGTACAGTCAACATGGATAATCTTTAAAAATTGGCATTTAAAAACTCTAAGGTGTTTTGAAATTCTAACAATTTAAGAATGTTTGTGCGATATATATTGTTAGTTCAAGGACAATACAATATGATGCATCGTTGAGGGAGGACCAAGGTTATCAAAGTCGGGATTTTATCTATAGTTGTTTTGATTTTTTTATAATTATAAAGGCGTAAAAAGTCGTAAAATTGTAAGATTCTATTAAAAAGTTTTTTAAAAAAATAAAAAAAGAAATCATCTAACTTATTTTAGAAAGTTCATATTTTACAAAAGTTTAACTTATTAAGTTTCCAACAACATAAAAAAAATATCATACTATAGACATGCAACATAAGAATAAAAAACTAAATGTGCTGTTGTCAATTCATATGGAAGTTGAAAGACCTTTATAGACATTTTAGGTGGTCCTTTTGAAAATTAAAAAAATATTAGTGGCTGAAGTGAAATGAAACACAAGTTCGACGGCTTATATGAGCTTGAACATTAAGCACAGTTATAGCCATTCCTGGTATGACTGCCTTAGCATTCGATTCGTTCCATCAACTACTTGGAACAAAATCATATTTGGCTGCGAATGAAGCCATGGAGGCATGAATGAAACCAGAGGAGAAACACGTCCCACATTGTTGCTAGAGAGAATGTGAGAGGAATTATGAAAAGCTATAAAAGGCTTTTGCCTATTCTACTCCAAAATCAACAAATGTTGCCTACTGGGCTACTGGGCTTCTAGCCTGAGTTTGGGTTTTCCTTTAAACCCATTTAGTCTTAGCCAAGTGGAATGGTAGAATCTACGATTTCTATCCGTTTTTATCATTTTTGTGTTTCTAGCCCTACTTAAGTCGGTTTCGGCCTGTGGAAACGTAAAATTGTACGATTTTACATCTTGAGTCACGTTTTCAATCATTTGAGAACATATGATCATTTAAGGACAGTAGTACTACAGTACTATCCAAAGTCGGAGGGGCATATAATGCCCAGCGAAAACTTTAGGGATCAAAATGTTCGATTCGGATAAGCTTGGGCGCTTGAGGGTAACAAACTGGTTTGGATTTTTGGAGTTGGACCCGGCCCATAATTTTTATACCGCTCAACTTCGATCAGTACTCGAAAGTGGGAACTCGAAACCCTACCGTTGCCTTGACCTTACACGCGTAACAAACTAAACAGGAATGGTTCTCCCTGTTCAGTTTCTTGGTGATTTTCTGAATGTTTGCCATTTGATTTTAGTTTCTTCAATACGGTTAGGATTACGGTGACTGGTTTGTCTTCTCGAATCGCTTTGATGATACTGGTCTATTTTCCCGTCTTCAGCTAATCTTGTCTCTTGTTTCTAATTTATGTTTTATATGTCTCTGTTTGCTACTCGGGGTTGCTCTGGTTTCGTTTCTTTTGATATTGTTCCATTTTCGTTGAACACAAAATATTGCTGTTGGTTTTGCCTGTGATGTTATCAGATGCACGTATTATCAGATAAGATCATGATGATGATACGTTATTGTCACTACTTCTGAGGCAATCTTTGATATCAATTTTTGTGGCTACCTTAAGTTGCCAACTTCTGTTTGATATTTTTGTACACTTCAGGTATTGTTTCTTCAGACTGTATTATTTTTCCTGTCTTCGAGTTGGTTTCAGCTACTACTTTAGACGATTTCATACAATTCCGGGGTTTTCTTTTAATGGTTAGGATCATAATTGTAGCTCAAATGCTGTCAAATTTCAGAACTTTAATATTGGTTTTTTGAAATTGTTATATGAACAAGGGCCTATGATAAGATTAGGGATACCCTCTTTTTTGGACTGATGGGCGTTCGATCCAATGCCATGATTTTCGTCTGCAAATCTGGCTGTGTTTTTTACCCTAAATGTTGGATCATGGGGTGATTAGTGTGAAAACTACTTATGGCTGTGTTTTCTTATTATGTCAGATTTGTTTCTCCTTGTTCTAGTTTCGGCCTGATGATTGTCTGAAAAGAATGGAGATTTGAATGATGCTTCCGTTGTGGCCCAAGGTATGAATCTTTGGGCTCCAGAAGTTCCTTATGTGATGAGGTCTTCTTGATTGGTACATGAAGGCTTTCCCTCCTGTGTAAAGTGCTAAATAAGGGTAAAATCTAATTTTAGTCCCCTAATTTTAAGAGTCATCCTAATATGGTCCCTTAACTCAAAAAATGACTATTAAAGTCCCCTAACTCAACTCATGTGTCCTATTTTGATCTCTACCGTCAGTTCAGGCATTAGTTCTGACAAAAATTGCCTACGTGGCACCCACACTATCACGTGACATCCTCTTTTGTGACAATAAATGATAAAAATAGAAGAACAATAAGTCTCAAGCTAGAATTGACAAAGTCAAATAATTTTAGGGACTTAAAAAATTAATAACCCTAATTTAAGCTCTTCCCTGACTCTCACGGTTCGCCGCCGCCATCTATGCCCACCACCATGTTGTGTCTCTCCATCTCCTACCTCTCCGTTTACGCGTCTGTCCTTGTCCCGCCTTCATTGATCCTCGTCCGCCATCACCCATCTTTGTCCATCCGTCCTCATTCTTCCCCAATTTTTTCATCACCATCTGGCTTGCCAACCTCCTCTCTTCCCTCTTAGCTTCTCTGCATGCCAAGAAATCCAGCTCTACTCTTAAGCCATGGGTATGTGATTTCATTTGGGAAGAAACTAGGAAAAAATTTGGGACGTCAAATTTGGGATCTGCTTGCTTAGTTTCGATTGTCGAGATCACGATTTTCACCGGTGGGATGAAGGTGGCGACAAAGAGGCAAGGTGGGTATCGATGGAGGGTCTAGGGTCAGGGGAAGGAGAGAGCGAAGAGGGGAGAGGAAAAGGAAAAGAGAGGTTGAGGACTTGCTGGACGGCGAGGAAGTGGGTATCCAGGAAGAGCCGGCGGAAGAATGGGTAGCGGAGAGGCTGAGGTGGGCAGCGGCGTAGGTGGCGGAGCTGGTCGAGCAGTTGGAAGATTACGGTTAATATGTGTCTTAAGTCCTTAATATTTTGTACTTTAATAAATTTTAGTCTCATACTTAATGTTCTTCCATACTAGTCACTCATTGTTATGACACAGGGTAACACGTGGCAAAATGAGTGCCACATAAGCATCTTTCATCCAAGATAACGGCTTAACCAATGGAATGGACCAAAATATGACAAGTTAAGGGAGATAGGGGACTTTAAGATATACTTTTGAAGGTAAGGAACTATATTAGGATAATTCTTAAAGTTAGGGGACCAAATTTAGATTTTACCTTGGTAAAATAATGATAAACACAACCAAGCTTTTTCTGGTCGATTAGATAATGTTTTATCCAACTTTCTTGTCATTGCACTTGAACACCCCAACACTCACATGCGTGCCTGTGGCGGAGTTGTTTTCTTAAACTGTTGATAGGTTTTCAAGTTGAAAATGGAGCTACCTCAGGGTTAGATATGCCTTCTCATTTTGCGTTTTGACACTTTCTATCTTCAATGAAATCTTTCAAATGAGTTATAAACACATCCCCAAAGAGAATAAGAATCAGATTCCGAGTGGAGCTTGTAGTAGAAAGCTCTCTTCCTTGATCCTCTGTAGTCCCCGTGCTTCCGGTGTTACTATATTGTGCCATCAATCTAACTCTTATTTCCTTGATTGAGCTAATATAGTGATCTTAAACTCATCCAAATCCTTTGCAGGTCCAATTTCTGAATTTCTGAATCACCTATTCAGTAAAGGATTTATGTTCCAACTTCCAAGTGAAAGCTTACTGCTGTGTTGCTGCTGTTAAAGCTTTGTGGATTACACTCAGCACTCAATGAAGCAATGTCCAGGTTTCGACATCGAGACATTTGCTTGTCGTTGGTTGAGGTAAGATGTTTATAGTGACGTTTTAGAAAATTTACTATTAGAACTTTATTTTTGCGACACTGTAAGTAATTGACATCATTCTTTTCAGAACTGTTTTCATATTTTTGCGACGCTACCTCAACGCTTGGCGGCAGCGTCAAACGACAGAGGTGAAATCAGGCGGAGAGCTTCATTAAGGGCGTGTTTGGCTGGACCGGGATCACCAATGGGTAATACCCTCACAAAATCGCCAAAATTCTTTTACACCATCTAGAAGATGAAAAACTGGGAATTGGGATCATATAGAACCTAGTATAGACATTGTACTAATCTTTTTCAACCATATCTACAACTTCCCTAGGACTCTCTTACTATGGCTTCTGTAATTTTGTTCCAACCAAATGTGATATACTGTTACTCGAACAAATAGCACTTGCCGAGCAAAGGGGCATTGCAGAAACAAATGATCCAAGGTTTCTTCCTCATACAAATAGCACCTTTTGGCCAGAGATATCCTCCAAGCTGCCAAGGATTCCCAGCACAATTGATAAACTAAAAACAACAAAACCTAATGAACTCAACAAAGCCGTTACCCAGTCCCACGTAAATCAGATGGGATTAGTTGGAATATAAGTATGAACTCTGAGAAGTCGGCACAATTGTTGTGATACGAATGTACAGCGGAACAAGCAGACGTATTTGCAGGATTGGATTGTGAGTCTCAATCTTTTATTGAAAAGAAAAAAAGTCAAGAATGTATTATTCGCCTCAATAATTGGTTAATGCTTTTTAATTTCTCGAAAATTCTTAGATGAATTGAGTCTTATGTAGATTGATTCCATAAGTTATTCCCATATAGCTTTTGTTATTTAGTTATTAAAATCACATATGTTCTCTAGCCAACTCAACACCTTCTCAACTTCTCAAACATTCTTCCCATCTGGAAGTATATCCAACTAGGCTTGCCTCTCAGTCTAAGCTTGATCGATCGATCTATTATCCTATGTCACATGATCATACTCATCACTAATATTTTTTTCATGTGTGCTTGTCCTTCTGATGATCTACTTCTTTTTTAAGATGAACTTGCTAGTAGATATTAAGTATTGTGGCTGCCTTGATAGTGGGTTGTGATTTGCTGTTTAAATTGCTGATGGTTTGGCTAAGCTTGAAGAAGGTGACATGAAACTTGTAGCAGTAGTGAGTAATATCCGAATAATTGATCAAAGGTTTTGTATTAATTTTTTTATTTTTATTTTTTTTGTGTTTTTGTTTTTTTTAGCAATCGTACAAATGTTATACTTAGGTCATGATGTGTTAGTCTAATTATATGTTGGTTTGAGTCATTATATTGGTATATCCAATTAGTTTACTGGTTTGTTATTTTGGTTTCTCTATTTAGATCTGTAGGCAAAAATACTAAGATTACCAAAATTATTAGCGTAAGTTTTCTTTCTAGTATAGTATCTTTGAGATACATTATAAGACCTACAATTGATTCAACTGTCCTTTGTATTTTAGTGTTTCATTTTTGTTGTAGATCCCATTTGTCTTAAAGCTAGTGTGATGAATGGCTTTCCATAAAAAAATCAGATATGTTCTTTTATTTTTTTTTTTTTAGCAATGAATATATTAAATGAATATGTTTAACGGTGAGAAACTATAAACACACAAAAATCACATATGTTCACATTAACACATACAAAAGTTTATAGTCATAGATAGGCGGTCGATCGTAGATTGGTATTCAAATAAATTGATATATTTTTATGTCACGTAGATTAGTATATAAATATGTTTGTTTATAGCAAAACAAATATTTTCTCATACTATTTTAGTTGGGTATGTTAATAAATGTAAATATGATTTTTTTATAGGCATGATATGTAATTTTTTTAAATGAAGATATGACCAATTATGTAATTTAGTAGCAAATCTTTTGAATATTTTTGAGTTTTTGAGTATGAATTCTTAATTTCTTATTGATTTTGTTGCTTTCATTAAAATGTCATTGTAATTGTAATCAAACTTCCAGAAGTTTCAAAAAGAAAAAATTCAAGCTTCTAGAATTTAGATTGTGCGTGATAATTGGATACGAATTGGAAATATATAAAATAAGCTATAAATTATCTAAGATCGAATCAAGTTCGAACTATTCTTTATTGTTCTGTTGGCGAACTATTCATTTATACCTGGCAAGTTGATATATATATGTGTGTGTGTGTGTGTGTGTAAGTATATGTGTGTATATATGTATGTATGTATAATATGTGTGTAGTTATTATATTATGCACCTATGTCTAATTAAACAAATTAATCCACTCTTAATTTTCTGTATATAAGTCACTTTCATTAAAAGCAATTGATAAAATTGTCCCTCACCGAAAATCTCTCTCCCTTTAAAAATTCTATCCTCAATTGCCACCGCCACTGCCACCGCCACCACTGCCACCACTACCGTCGCCGCCATCACCACTAGATCTTCTGTTATTTCTCTTGTCTGTATAAGTGTCAAAGACAAATGTACGAAGTGTCTAAAGAAATTAAGGAAAGTGTATGAACAAATATGTATAACTATCTGAAATAATATGTAAAATATTTAACATACAAATTATTTGTTCCCTGCCGAAATGATAAGTAAAAGTATCTGAAGTAATAAACAAATGTGTCTAAAAATAATATTAGAAATGTCTGAATTAATTTACAAATAGTTTATTATTATTAGAAAGAAGAAGTGTCCAAAACAATAAGAAAGTGTCTAACTGGATATTGAAAATTGTCTAAATAAATATTTAAAAATGTAGAAAGCTATTATTTTTAAATTTAAAAATTCTAAAACAAATTAAGGTAAAATGTCTTAATGAAATTGTAAAAGTGTCTTAACAAAAGTAAAAAATGTAAGTGAATATATGCTTTGTTCGGCAAATTAAAAGTGAAAAACAAAAAAAAAATTAAGTTGGTAGAAAATGAAAACCTAAACCAATTAAGAAATTCGCCAAACACCAATCAGCGCACAAACAAACCAAATTATGAGACAGAGCAGACTCATGACTTTGCGGCGGCAGGTATTGTCGGATGGAGTGACGAAGCATAGATTCGATCGGAGCGGAGATTAGAGATTGGGAACCATCGGAGTTGGAGTCCTTGTTGTCAGCGAAGATTAGCGAGTCGACGGAGAACAGAGATTGGAGTAGCTCAAAATGAATTGGAGATCGACGAGCCTGTGGAGAATAGAGATCAGAGCAGCTTGAAACGATAAATCAGAGATCGGAGAGCCAGTGGAAAAAGATCGAAGAGCGGCGAGTGAGATCAAAGAGTAGGGGAGAGAGATCAAAGAGTGGCGAGAGAGATCAAAGAGCGGAGAGAGATCAAAGGCTGCTGGCCAGTGCATCGATAAGTGGCTGGCAGGTAGCGATTACGAAATGAAAGGGGTAAAAAAAACGGCGATGATAGAAAGAGAACTGTTTTAATTTTAGGGATAAAATTGTGAAATTAACTACTATTTTTAATTAGACATATGTTCATGATATCCATTGTAATATCTGTGTGTTGTTTTTTAGTACATTCACTAGGTGGACTTGCATGTAAGGATATTAATGGGTCGGATTTGGGTTAGACAAGGTCATTCTCACATCATATCCGCTACTTTGGACGCCTTAATCACATCCTGCATATCATCCGTCAGGTGGATAATTTTTATATTTATACTACCCATTTTTAGATGAGTTGGATCAAGTAAAACCCATCCACCTATAACAATTTCACAATCATAATTTTATTAAGGGAAAATTATAAAAATCTTTTTGTGGTTTAATCTAGCCTACACTTTCCCTCTTCTATTTTTAGAAACCTATACTTTACCTCATTATTCTTTTACATTGCCTGGCAACAACTTTTGAAACTCTAATTTAAATTTGTTTCAAGATTTTTTATATTTTTTTAACAGTTAACTAACCTTTAAAATATACTAATGTGCATTTACAGGAAGAAAAATACATTTACAAAAGGGAAAAATTGATAATTTACAATGTTTGTTAACTATAAAAAAAATATTGGAGATATTGAAATTATTAAAAGATGATTATCGTATAATTTAAATTATAATTTTAGAAGTTGTTATCGAACAGTGTAAAAGAAATAAGGGGCAAAGTATAGGTTTTCAAAAATAAAAGAGGCAAACTGTGGATTATGGCAAACCTTATAGCGATGATTGTAAGTTTCCCTTTTATTAAATCATGTCATGCTCAATCATACATTTGTTAGTATTAAAAACATCTATTATACCTTATCTATTAAACCAATTCTGACTTATTCTTAATTCTATATAACTTATCCATTATACTTTTATTTTCATCACATAACTAATATTAATATGTTACACACACACACACACATACAATGACATAGCCAGGATTTTAGAGTTGTAGGTGCGGGATATGTTCAATGTCTATATAAATAGAATTATTATATTAAATAATAGATCATATCGAATAATATTATAAATTACAACAAAAATAAAATTCACAAAAAATAGAATAATAAGTTTTTGAAGCTTAAAATTTAAAACAACGCTCTCTTAGGTCTCTAAGCATCAAATCTAAATTAAATTTCTCAGCAATATTTTTCTCAATATACAAAACCAAACTATCAGCTAGAAAGTTCTCATTCGTTTTGTTATACAATTTAATTTTTACAATTTCATAGCTGAGAAAGCGCGGTTGTGACAAGTAAGCAAGAGTCAATATAAGATGATTGATCTATTAACAAGAAAACAATAACTTGAGTTTTCAGTAGTTGCTAAGACTTGATTTAATTCAATAATTGATAATAATCCTTAAAAATTAGATAAGTTTCTAACATCAACTTTTTTTATAATTTTTAATTAATTTTACTTTCATGTCCGCATAGGCTTGTGAAATTTGCATCTCTTATTGGCGAGACCCATAAAAGTTCAATTATTTTACTTCAATCTCACCATTCATATATCTCAATATATGTAAAATTTGAAGTGAACACCAAATCAACGTCCCACCCAAACTCGTAAGCAGGTGAAAAAAATCAAATCAAATCTACACTTGATCAATTATATTAAAAAAGACTCAATCCATCGTATTGGACATTTGTTGACATCGCAATATGCATGTATTTCTAATCTACCTGGAGGACCAAAGTGGGTCGACAAACGGGTCGGGTTCAGAAAACGAAAGCTTCCATCGTTTCCTTTGCAGTTGGATTATAGCTGAATAGGATTGTTATCCATGGAACTGAGAAACGATGTGCGCACGCCAACGCCTGGCGCGTCTTATAACAGATTTTCCATCGTAATCGTCCGGGACAAGGCGTCGAGAAGCCCGCAGGGAAACCGAAATCTGGGTCTTGTCTTTGTTCCTTAGGCCTTACCATCATCGGTCACACCACGTCTCCTTCTCGAGAGAAAAAAAAAATTAACAGATGGGTAAGGCAGGGCTGCTTGATCTCGAGAAGCACTTCGCCTTCTACGGAGCATATCACAGCAACCCAGTTAACATTTTGATCCATACCTTCTTCGTCTGGCCGATTTTCTTCTCCGCTCTGGTTCTCTTCTACTTCTCGCCGATCATCTTCGATCTGTCTCAAGCTGGGGTTTTTCTTCCGTCTGTGTTCCGTCCTGCTCTGATTGTGAACTTCGGGTCCTTCCTTGCGGTCTTCTACGCCCTGTTTTATGTCGCTTTGGACACAAAGGCTGGTTCTTTGGGTGGTTTGTTGTGTTTGATTTGCTGGGTTGGAGCTAGTTTTCTGGCGCCTAAGCTTGGCTGGTCTCTGGCTTGGAAGGTGAGTTTTTGGTTTGTCTTGAGGGGAAATTGTTTGGTGAATTTCGGGTTGCAATCAAGTTACTGCCTTGCTCTGTCTTTGGTTCTGGTCTTGATCCCTATTTAGTGTTTGAGGAAAAGGTCTAGTGATTTAGAGGGCATGTTAATGCTCCTGTACTTGCACGTACTTGGGATTTTTTATGCGGCGTTCTTAAGTTCGATGAAATGCATGTTACCGGCAGCTTCATGATTCACATTGTTATGAAGGATTGGTTTGTCATTCTCTTTTGTTTAGTTTCACGAGGAAATGGTGACTAGGAGACATTTGATTACTTGTTAATGATAAAGTCAGACTTGCAGCTGAACTACTAGCTAAAATGGAGAACTGATTCACTTGATATTGCCTTGTTAACTTTAGCAGTCAGTAGGCTACGGGACAAGGCTTAATCTTCTTTGAACAACTCCAAATTAGATTCCTCATCGGTATATCTTTTTTAACTGACAAGTTGCAACAGAGTCGATAGACTGTATATTTGGCTTTCAAGTGATGAAAATAGGCCTTGATTGATGGTGGGATGAAATTATTTAGCCTTTCCCTGTCATTCATCATAGTTATATGGTAAAAAATGGGGTCGGACTTATCTGGACTAGAAGTGGACAAGTAATGACCTTTGAAGTGATGTTTTTTCTGGTACTTATGATATTTGTTGGTGTTAGGATGGTTTAACTTTTGAGACAGTTTCAATGTGTCCTATTTCTAACTCATGAGCAATGCAATAGGAAAAGTGAGCCCATCACTTTTTGTGGTGCTTATATGTATTTTTTGTGCTTTGTGTTGGTTTACTTCTAAGGTTATTGATGACTGACTTTTGCTGCAAAATATGTAACAGCTGGGCACTATATAGATGAACTGCAAAAATAGAATGTACATTAGAAGGCATTGATGAAAAGGTTGGATGCCTATAATACCTACGAGATTTTGCACATTTCTATTGCAACCACAAGTTGTCCATCATGTGCTTGAGGCTTCCCCTGTGTGTTCGCTGTTTCAACTAAATCAGTTATGATGTTCAAAATACATGGTGTAGTTCTCATTACAGGGTGCGGTAGCTTTTTGAAAAAATGGTTGCAACTGGTCATGAATTCTATTAGCTAATTGTGCTCTTTTGCAAATGGCTGGTTGCTTATACGCATGTTTTTCTGCATATAAATATCTCCACGAGCCAAGGCTGAGATTATTAGAGAATGGTAAACTAGACGGAGTCATATGCTTTGTCTCTTTCTTTTGTTCCTTGGGATTTGTCTATGTTGGGCTGCAGATATGCATGTTTGTGTTAACAAATGCTATTTCCTTTGTAAAGATGTGTAACTCACCAGGTTATGGTTTCAAATTGTGTTACTTGACCTCCATTCAGGTTGTGCTCGGTACTCAGTTGTTCTGCTGGACTGGACAATTTCTAGGACATGGCGTGTTTGAGGTGAGTAGTGAGAAATTTTTCTGACATGAGCTACATTTTTTTCCTTGCTACTGATTCTCATCAATTGAAAACGCCCATATCTAGAAACGAGCACCCGCCCTTTTGGACAATCTTGTGCAAGCTTTTCTGATGGCTCCTTTCTTCGTTTTGCTCGAGGTAGGGCTCATCATTTTGCTTGATTCTGTTCTATGTTAAGAATGATTTACTGATTGCAGAAGTTTTTACCCTTTCTCTGGTGCAGGTTCTTCAAACATGTTTTGGATATGAACCATATCCAGGTTTCCATGCAAGTGTGACTGCTAGGATACAAGAAGAAATCAAGGAATGGAAAGAAAAGAATCAGAAGAAGATTTCTTAGGTCATTTGCTTATCTAGGGATACTGATAAATCGAATTATTTACTGTAAACATAATCCATAAGAATCACATATCTTGCGTGTAGTATGAACTGTTGTCTGTACACTTGCAACTACTATACAGATTCCAAAACTTATCACCTAATCTTGTGATTGAGACCTTTGGTATCGTAAAAGAATGATGAAATTTGGCTAAGCACCCTAAAGATCTGCTACGAGCTATCGAACAAGAGCAAAATATTCTTCAGTTGTCTTTCATGACAAGATAAAGGTGACTACATTCCCACACTTAGCCAGGGAACATGTGAACCAAACTATTTCCCGGATAGGGTTTTTGGACCTCACGGTTGTGCATTGATTTTCTTACTCGCACAACATCTCTCCATCTCCCAGCACTTGCATACATGTTCGCCAGCAGGACATAGTCGCTGCTATGATTGGGCTCCGATTCTAGAAGATGCATCCTCACTTTCTCCCCTAGCTTGACATTTCCATGCATCTTGCACGCGGCCAGAAGAGTTCTCCAGATGATGGCATTGCACTTCATCGGCATGCTCATTATCAACTGGTAAGCCTCTTCAACAAACCCTGCTCGTCCCAGAAGGTTGACCATGCAACCATAGTGCTTTATTGAAGGTTCAATGCCATATTCTCTGCTCATCATGTTGAAGCACCTTCTTCCGTCTTGGACCATTCCCCCATGGCTGCAAGCACTCAAAACTCCCAAAAAAGTAACACCATCTGGTTTGACTTCCCCTTCCTCTGTCATTTTCAAGAAGAACCTTAACGCTCCAATGGAGTCACCGTGCATTGCAAGACCGGAAATTATTGAGTTCCAGGTGACTATACTTCTCACCTCCATCATCTCAAATATCTCACATGCATCTTGGACAGCCCCGCACTTGGCATACATATCAATCAGCGCATTATTAACCAATCCCACTACACCAATACTTGTGTTCTTGATACCGGAATGAACCCACCTTCCGAATTCCAGTGCACCTAATGCAGTGCAAGCGGAGAGAACAACAACCAATGTTGCCTGATCCGGTTCGATGCCATGTCTCAACATCCTCAAGAACAGGTCTAGCGCTTCCTTGTACTTCCCACAGCAAACGTGGGCGTCAGTGATGGCATTCCAAGACACCAATTCCGGGCTAGGAATTTCTTCAAACACTTGGCGTGCAGCGTTAATGTCCCTGAAAGCACCATACATATGAACCAAAGTATTCCTGACAAAACCATGAACTTCCAGGCCATGCTTCAGAGCAGAACAATGCAACTGCTTCCCCACAAAAACCGACCGAAACTGCTCAGAAACCTTGAGCAAAAAACAGAAGGTGAAATTATCAGCCCAATGCCCCGATTCCCTCATTCTTCTGTAATAAACAAACGCCCTTTCCGGGACATTGGTTCTTCCGAACCCTCGAATCATGGAGTTCCAGAGAAACCCATCTGGGTTCTCGATCATTTCGAAGATGGAAACAGCGTAATCCATGTCGCCGTGGTCGGAGTCGGCACAGAAGACGATGATTTGGCCCATCAGGAAGAGGTTCGCATGGAGACCAGATTGGAGGACATGGGAGTGAAGTTGCTGAAGTTGTCGCATTGTGAAACATCTCTTGAGCAGAGACATCAGATGGAGTTCCTTGGTGGAAGGAGGAAGCATATCGACATGGCATTTCGCAGAGCTTTCTGGTCGCTCAGATGCGGAGGAAGAAGAAGGTGGCGTGAGGTTGGGCTTGGAAAAGAGCAAATTTTGGCAGTTTAATTTTCGGCGGGTCAGAAAATTGCTTAAGAGCGTGAGAGTCCCAGTCCTCTCCATCCTCCATTTGAAACATGATTTGAACCAGACGCGGCCTTCTTCAATATTTCCCGCTTCAGCAAGTTGCCGCACCATAAGTATCATAAAACGACAAAAAGAAAAAAAATGGGGAAAGAGGAAAACAATTGATTAACTGATTTAGGTGGTTGTAGGATTGTGGAAGAGTAGATAAAATGGAAAATATGGTAATAAATAAATTATAAAAATTAAGAAACAAGTTGCAATTATTTTGATATGTTATTAAATAATTTATATTAATTTTTTTTGGGTGAAATGTTTGTGAAATAAATGAAATCAATGACATTTAAGACAAAAAAGAGAAAGAGAAGGACTCAATGGACACAAAAAAATGTTTGGAAGGAAAAAATAAGAAATGAGAGTTAATGTAAAAATTGTGAGTTAATGAAAAAATAAAAAGAGAGTTAATTAGTGTATTAGTAGTAAGTATTTTTGTTTGTAAAAGTAAATGCAAATGGGAATGGGAGATGGCGTAATGAAAAAATGTTAGTAGTGTTTATAATCCTTAAAATTTTCCAATAATGTTCATCAATTTGTTCCTACGATATTGATAAACACATAAAGGAGAATATACAACTTTCATCTCATGGTGTGGAAGAGGAATACAAAATGAAGTGAGGCCTAAAGAATCAAGGGTGAAAGTCACTAGACATATTCAAGAGGTATTGTAGAATTGAATTTGGTATTTTCTTAATTTTGAAAAGTTAGAAGGAAATAGGTTTAGATGGTGTCTGATAGAAACGTCTTTGTTGGCAAGTAATCATTTTTCATAAAGCCGAATTACTTTTTGGGAAACTAAACCGTCTTTGTATTTGACTAAGTCGCACAAAGTTAGTATGAGTTTTTGTAGTGAAATATGATGAACAAGATGCGATGAACATGAGAAAAAAAATGATATGGTGGATGAACATGTAGTTGAAATGTTGGAAAAGCAATTGATTGTTGTACTTAAAAAATATTTAGATTTGGTGAAATAGCGTTTATATTTAGTGAAAAGCATTTTGAAAATAGAAAAATATTTAAATTTTTGAAAAGGAGATAAGTGGGTAGGAAAGCGTTGACATTTAAATGCTCTTGATTCTCTTATGATTCTCTTATGTCTACTTTTTACATCATATCTTTCTTTCTTTCTACAATCCTATTGTCATTGTACTTTCCCACATTCACAGAGATGTTTCATTAGAGGGTGATATTTGACGAAAGTTATTGTGTTCGCTTTCCAACTTTCCATCATAAAAAGCCATTCTATTGATCCGTTTATGTGCATACCCTGTGGAGTCCTAGTCGTATACTAAGCTGCCATTGTTTTCGTTTTGAGAGATTGATTCTATTAGATTCATTACATGAGCATGAGATCAGTTGCTGAAGCGTGCCCATCTTTTAGATTATCATCCGAAGGAAACAAGGTACTTGAGTTCTGAATTTCTGATTGACCCAAGACAATGCAGGTTACCATCTTTCACTTGCATCTCTCTGAAAAGAACCAAGGATTCATCAGAATCTCCATTGTCCACTGTTGCTATCTAGGCATACATATTTCTATACTTCATTCGATAAAAAAATATTCCTACCTGCAACAACCCTATTACTTTTCGGAGTACATATGAATTAGACAGTAACCCAGATGAACATCTGAACCTCAACCAAAATCTCATTCATTCTTTAACAGAGAACCCACGAACAACCAAATTCTCCCAGATGAACTGGTTCATAATCAAGCAAGTTTCTCTGGGACATATCATCAAAATTTTACAGGCATCACCCGAATCGCCCACATTTGTCGTACATGAATATAAGAAAGTTGGCAAAAATGACATCGGCAACAAACAGTCCGATACCTATCCATGAGTAAAACTTCCTGCATTCGACTATTCGAGTCCCCAAGCTCACCGGCAAGTTTCGATAACGTCACGAGAGTAAAATAGTCAGGCAAGACATTTCTCCGGTATATCTCCTTAAACAATCCAAAGGCTTGCCCAAAATTTCAGAGGAGATTTTTCCAGAAAAGCGATTTCACAAAATAAAAAGTGATAAATCTAGTGGAAAAACTGAAAAAGTGTTGAGGTGAAAACAAAAGCGTTTATGACGTCATCCATTTTTGGAAAAATAACACTTTCAATCGTAAAAGTTGTAGTGTTTTCAAATCAGTCCTAAAACTTGTAGAATGTGAACCATTTTAGAACATTCTAGAATGGTTTACATTTAGGAGGATTACTGGTTCACTTTTAGGGGTTGACGATAAACCAATGACCCCTTTAAAGTAAACAAGTGATGATTGGTTCACATTTAGGGCTCATTAGTTCACTTTCAGGGGCCTGATGGTGAACCGATAATCCCCTCAATGTGAACCATTTTAGGACCTTCTAGAATAGTTGGCATTTAAAGGGTCATTGGTTTACTGTCAAGGGCCTATTGGTGAACCAGTGACTCCCTAAAACTGAACCACTGAGAACTGGCGCACTTTTAGGGGGCCATTGGTTCACTTTTAGGGGCATAATGGTGAATCGGTGACCCCCTGAATGTGACCCAGTGAGGACCGGATAACATTTAGGGGGGTCACTGGTTCACTTTCAAAGGCCTAATGATGAATCATTGACCTCCTAAAAGTGAACAAGTAGGGGTTGGCTCACATTTAAGGGGTAACTTGTTTACCTTCAGGGGCTTGATAGTGAATTAGTGCACTCCCCCCTCCCTCCTCTCTCTAATGTGAGCGGATAATCATTGTGTCACTTTTAGGAGGTTACTAGTTCATATTTAGGCCTCTGATGGTGAGACATTTCAAATTGGTTCATTTTCAAGGTGTCACTAGTTCACATTCAGGATAATGAACCAGTTCATTTTAAGAGAATTAGGAACTAATTAGAAACTACATAAATTTTAGGACTAATTTGCCAAAATACTAAAAGTTCTAGGATTAAAAGTGTTATTTCACCCCAAATGGATGGCGGCAGCTTCTTTTTCTCCTCTCCAACGCTCTTGTACTCACCCATAATGCTTTTGATCTATCCCAAATGCTTTTCTCATATATAATATCGATTTGCTCACTTATGAAATCATTTTTCTGCAACAAATGTTATTTCTCCATAAACGGATGGCAGCAACACTTTGTTCTCTCACAAGCACTTTTATTCCCTCCTAAAAGCTTTTGTCACCCATAATATTGCCTTTCTGCAACATATATTCCTACAACTCTCTAGTTTCATCATGCCTATATGGTGATTTGAACAGAGCGTTAGGGTACCGAGTTTCATCGTACTAGAGATCAAACATGATTTCCAGCTTCAAAGAAAGTAGGAACAAAATCCAACCACAACGCTGTATTTGAGCCAAAGCCATATTTTTCAGCACTTGAACTAATTTTCAAGTTAAGTGCTTTATAAGGAAGAAATCAAGAAGGGGAAGAGTAAAAATTAAATTTCTTTATTTTCCTACTTATCCTCCAGGTAACAAGTTATCTCCTTTATCCTCACTCTTTTTTTCTTTTTTGTCATTTTCTGAATCATGTGCTGAGGCAACTTGCCACAGTGGCAAAATAGAAAAGCTTCGAGCAGGGGTTGGTCAGCTTGCTTAACGACCTCTAGAAGAAGCATTGAGCTTATTGTACGGATTGTTGTGGTTCGAGTGTTCGGGCCGGATCTAACAAGCGGGCATGAAGGGAATTGATCCTAAAAGTTTATAAAACGGTTACAGTTATATGAGCTAAGTTACATAATCCTTTTATTTTGAGTCACTATGTCTGCTCTTATTTTTACTACATTTTTACTTAAATTTTAAAAGATGATGTTTTTCCGCTCTCACTCACATTTTTTTAATGCTTTATGTAACTTTTCAGTTTGTTTTAACTTAAGTCAATTAACTTCAAAATGACTTATTTTTATTTTGTATATTTGTTTGCCCAAAAATAATTTTAATTAAAAACCAATGTTATGTACCTACAATAATCCATTGAAAATAAATTTTTTATAATCTTACTAAATTTTTATGAATTTTTCTAGTTCAAGTCGTTAAAAAAATAAAAATTTAATAACAACATAAAAATTTACTTTCAAACGGATTATTGCATCTATATAATATCGGCTTTCAAATAAAATTAATTTCAAGCATAAAAGATGTAAAAGTAAAAATAAATCAGCTGACTTAAGTTAAAACAAATTTCTAAAACTCTAATATAAACTGTATGATAGTCATATTCAATCTCTCTAATATTTTTTTTTATAGTTAATAGAAATTTTAAATTATCAGTTTTTCCTTTCTATAAATGTATTTTTTTCCTTATAAATACATATCAGTATTTTTTAAAAAGTTAGCTAGCTTTCAAAAAAAATCTAAATTTTTAAAATTACTGGTGCATTGTTACCAAACAGTTTAAATTATGATTTCAGTAGTTGTTGTTGAACACTATAAAGAAAGCACTCAAAGCAGTGGTAAAGATTAGCTTTTTGAAAATAAAGAGGATAAAATGAAGGTGAGACAAAACTATGGGGGTGGGGAGGGGGGGTTTGTAATTTTTCCTCATGAAAATTATGATTTTCTCGACTTTGTATTTTTTTTTTTTTTTTTGTGAACTTCAAGGGCTATTATACGATGCCAAAAGTTTTTGAACCGGCCGATCCAATCGCGCGACATGCATTAATGTGTCCGCATTAATGCAAAACAAACTATTGTTAACTTTTGTTTCTTAAGTCAACAAAAAGGTTCTAGTTTGACACTTGACATACTTTCAAGATATTAGGTCTTACATATAAGAATTAAAAAAGCAAAGGTTGTTTGGTTGACCATTCAACCTGTAACATTGTGCGGGAGATGAGAACCCTCAGCATCCTCATGCCTAGAATTTGAGGCCTATACTATCTTCAACTCACTTCAGACAATGATTTTAGTGTACTAAGAAAAAAAAAAAAAAGGACAATTGTATATCTAACCCATTATCTTCACGCTTTATGAAATGGAGCGTCCTGTATGGTTAACATAAAACAACTTACAGGAAGAACGACCTCAGTACTCCTTATTAGAGCTATACAATAAGAATTTAGGTTATCAATATACTGGTCCGAATCTGAAAATATTATTCTTTTTCGATTTGAATGGGAAAATAGTCTGAGGAGAAGAGCAACCATTTCAATAATGCTTCTTTAATGCAAAAGTTTCAACAATCTCAGTTGCTTGGCCATTTTCAACTGACTTTTAGAAGATGAACCTGATTCAGGTCAAGAGTTCTCCACACCCTACAGGACAAGGAAAAAAGAAATCTCACACATGGTCATGGGAAAAGGGTTATGCTACTTGATGGTTGCAACCCTCTATGATTTCTCTACAAAATTACAAGTTCCTTCTACCTCTTTCCTTTCCAAGTGTTTCCAAAAACCAAAGAAATAGTGAACTAAATTGGCTATGAAGCTAATTTCACCGATGCTTCAGGATGCTACCAATAATGAAGCCATGCTTGTTTCTTTGGTTCCTAAAAAAGAATCTAGTACAAAGTGCTATATGCTTGGAAACAAGAGAGTTTGGTTAGAAGATAATAGATTGTTTGCTAAGAGGCATTGAATTCCGTAAGAGGATGTTAATCCCAACACTACAGATTTATCCATGTTTTCTACAAGCTAGAAAAAATTGAGTACGAGTTTATTCTTGCTAACCAAAATATCATGGGTCAAGGAGCATGAATTATAGGGGTTGATCATGATGACAACCTCTAGAGCACCCTCATGCACACTCTAAGAGTTCTTAAGGAGATTAACACTAAGGAGCTCAAATTGATACATTTAAGGATCTTTCAAAGCTCAAAGCCATCAAATATTGGAGTATTGCCACTTGGAGGAGTTAAAAAGGCCAACCTTGACACAATGAAGCCAAGAAGGGTCATACAAGACCTTCCTACAGCCAAGTCTCCATGGAAGGGCACCCAGGCCATACAAAGGTGCACTAACGAGGCTACATGGAGTTTCCATGCTTTTGTTCAAGCTACAAGGTCCATGACCAAATAAGGGCCAACCTTGAGCCTTTAACTCATCAGTATTCATGGCTACACATATGAAAATCAACAATGGAATACTTGAAGCATCATTTGACCACAAATGGAGCAAGAGCATACAATAGTGCACATTTTTTTAGATTGAAGGTCCACATGCACCTTAGTCCACGTGTACACCTAAGGAGCATACACCTAGTGTAACATGGACCCTAGAAGACACCAGGGACCTAAGAAGACCACAAGCTAGGCCAAACCACTCTCGAATCCCTTGGACACTCAAGAGACCCTAAGGCACACCCGGGATGAGCCAAATTGCACCATTCGTGCACCCACATAGCTTACTAGACCTTTGCACCCATTTTTCATCCTAAACACATATTTTCACATGTTTTAAGTTAAAGTACGTCCTTGGACTAGTTTAGTATGAGTTTGTGTCCAAAAGTATGTTTTAATTGTGATTTCTAGTTTGTTTAAGACTTTTAGCATGATTACAAGCCCTATTGCTTTCTAGTTTACTATGTTCAACTTTCTAAGGGTTTCTAAGGCTTGAAATATGATTAAATAGGCCTAAATTCATTGCTATAACATACAAATCACAAGATTAATACAATCACTTGAGATTTGTTCTTTCTTGGGTTTTATGTGAACATAACTTGGTGTGTAAAGAACTATGTGGTCTTTGTGAATCAAGTCTTCAATTTCATTTGTTCTTATTGGTTCTTGGAGCTTGAAGCAATATTTGGATATTTCCTAAGTGGTTTGTCATCAAGTGGTATTAGAGCCACAAGTTTGTATAAAGGATAAATCCTATCTCTTTTCATTTAGTTCTTGTTATTTTCATTATTCTTTGTGTTTTTCATTTAGGTTTCTTGTGTTTTAAGTCCTTTGTTATGTATTTCAGGTCTGTATCCTTTCAATTCTAGCCTTTGTTTCATGTCCTTATAAAAAAAAATCAAAAACAACTTGTTTGGCATCCTTTGCATTTAATTTGTGTTTGTTGTGGATCACCAATTGCACAAGTTGTCAAGTTTTAATATAATGAAAAGTATCAGAGTGTTGTCTCCATAAGGACTGAGTGAACAAGCAAAACTTAGTTAGAATGTATAGAAATTAATTAAACTAAAATTGGAATTAAATAAAATTGATGCAGGAAATTAAGCCGTAAACAAAAGATAAACAAAATAATAATTAAAGCTAATTAAATCTAAACTATTACTTGAACTAGAGTAAATTTAAACTAATAGATAACCCACAAAACTAATGAAAATCAATGACACAAAACACTCTCCTAGGGATAGATCCTTTTGTCTAGTTTTAATGCTACTTAATTTTTATCTTTTTTCCACCATCCTATCTTGTAAGTGAATTTACTAGTGTCTAATTTCCTCTCTCGAGGATAAATTATCCTAAGTCTGTCTAATTTTAGTGGAAATCTCTTTCTCTACCTAAAACTAGAGGATTTTACACTCAATTTTATCTATTCAGCCTCCTAGATGCTTGGGTCTTTCGATTCTCAAGTTGATCTAGCCAATTTTCTCTCTATCTTTTAACAAAAGTTTCTTCCCTTGAAGACGAACTCGTATAAAGAAATAAACCCCTGGTCACAGAGTTTTCATTAAGCATAAGAGAAAATTAAAAAGAAACAAATGGTAATAAAAAATAAAAATCAAATATACATTAAAACATTAACAAGATTCTCAAGTCACTTAAGAGAGTATAGGAATTTAGCTACTAAAACTCATGAAAGAAACTTTCAAAATAATCATCCAATAATTTGATATTAAAAAGAAATTAAAAAAAAAAAAAGAAACAGAAATTCTCAATTAGAAAAAAATATTGATCTTCAAGTGCCGGGTTGAATCTCTTCAATTTTCCCCTTGAAATTCTTTTTTTTTTTTTCTCTTGCCATCTTGCCTTCGAAAAGTTGCTATTCTCCTCCCAATGGTTGTTGCCGCACAATACCCTTGCCCTTTTAGATGCTGTGTTTCCTACTCCAAGTGGGAAATTGGGTGTACACTATGATGCCAATTTGGTGTCGGTGATAATGATTTTGGCATCAATTTGTTCCATCTTTTTGGTTTTATGTACTCCATCCCTTGCTCATGCTAAACCAACATTGTTGTTGATGAGCTCATGCACTAGGATGACAAATTGGCGTTAACGTTTTCCTATTATGCCTCTTTTGCTCATTTTCCACAAACTCCTCCAACAATCATCCACCTACAAAATAAACATGAATTGCTATAAAAATCACCTAATAAAGTAACTAAAAATCATGACAATAATCCTAAAATTTACTCACTAAATGAACTATCAATACCCATAAACTCAAACCTTTGCTCATCCTCGAGCCAAAAAAAAAAAAATGAAACAAAGATACACAAATATAACAACTACTTACACACACCAATTCTAAAACTTGAAACCTCCAAGATCAAGCAATCAAAGTCCAAATATCTTCAAGCCAAGTTTCTTACCTTAATCATCACCTTATCTTACCATGATGCCTTTATATGATTGTGTGCTCTTTAAAAATGAATTCACCATCATCAAATACTTTCATGAAGTAAGTATGTTAGCATACACCTTCAATCTTCATCAACTTAAATATTTCACTTTTCTCATTGCTCTCAACTTAGTTGATGTACTTTATTCAAACAGGCTAGCCATTTTATTATAATGCCATTTTTTTTCTTTTTTTAAGCTTCTTCTTTCTCTCTTGTGTCGTCCATTTAGCAAGTGTAACAATAAGGGCCCTATCTAGATACCCAAGCTTACTAGTCCAGCACAAATTAAGGGTGTTTTTACATACTCATAATTCAAGCATCGTTTTACATGAAGATCGACTCTTACCTTAAGAGAAGACCTCTGGTTACTAAGCACTTGAATAATTGGAGTAGATAGCTTATTCTTTACTTTAATCTCTAGCCATAAAACATCAACCAAGTAGATATTTCATGTTAATAAGAGATTTCTAGCAACTACTAACCTACTTACTTAATCAAGTATTCATAACAATGAATTTTTTTCTTGTGTTAAAAAAAATATATAGAGGCATTAAAGCAACACAAAGTTCCAATCTAACAAATAACACTTAAAACTTGAGGGATATCCAGAACATCACTAACTTAACTAAGTTGTTTCATCATTTCTTATCATCAGTTTCAAATTCTTTGAAATTGGCATATGCACTCTAACAAATAGACTCACCTAAATAAATAAAAAAATAAAATAAAAAATAAAAAAATCAAACAAATAAATGGCAAGCACACGAATGAAACTACTTTACGTAACCCTAATACTTCCGCTCAAACTCAAATCCAACATTGTCCTCAGTGTGGCAAAAAGAAAGAATAAGGGACCATACCTACAAAGTGAAAAAAACTGACTTTAAAGGTGTCAAAGATTTCAAAGCACTTGCTATATAAGACTCTTCCAAAAAAATTGCACGCATCATCATTACCTTTCAGCCATGCTATCGGTGGATCTTTAGAAATAATAGAAGGAAGAGATGTTACTACATATGGAGTTACCATATTAATTTGATTGCAAGTGGGCACATCATTTAGTTGTTGGAGAGTCTTGAATATGTTGAAAATTACCTTTTTGTCTTCAACACTCAAAATAACTTATCCCTATTTCACATCAATTCAAGCTCCACATATAGAAAAAAATGATCTACAAAAAATAATAGGTCCCTCATGGTCTTTTTCCATATCTAGAACAACAAAGTCCATAGGGAAAACAAATTTATCAACTTTTACAAGCACATCTTCTACTATTTCTCTCGGATAAGTGAAAGATCTATCAGCCAACTGTAGGCAAATAGTAAAGGATTTCACTTCACCTATTCCTAATTTCTTAAAAATAGATAAATGCATGAGATTAATGTTTGCTCCAAGATCACACAGAACTTTGCTAAAATATGAGTTCCTAATCATACATGGAATAGTAAAACTACCAAGATCTTCCAACTTTTAGGGCAAATTCTTTTGTAAAATAGCAATGTAATCCTCAGTTAAAAACATAGTTTCAAAATCTTCAAATTTTCTTTTTCTAGAGACAATATCCTTGATAAACTTAGCATAATTAGGAATCTATTAAATAGCATCAATAAAAGGAATATTAATCTCAAGCTTCTTAAAAATAACAAGAAATTTGTAAAATTATTCACTTATTTTTTTTTTGAAACTTTTGAGGATTCGGAATAGTGGATATAGAAACCAATTTCTCCTTGTCCTTTTCTTGCCCGAAAACCTTCCTCTCAGCTTCTTCCTTTTGATCACCTATAGCCACCTCATTGGAACTTTCTTCTTGGTCATTGGAAAGAGAAACGTTCTTTGGTTAGACCTTAGGTTGCACTTTAGCTAATTTTTTCCTACTCCTGAGTGTTATGGCATTAAAATGCTCTCTAGGATTCACCCCAATATTGCTTAAGAAAGATTTTTGTGCCAAGGACCCAACTACATCGGCTAATTGACACATCTATACCTCTAAATTTTTCACAAAAGTTCCAATACTCAACATTTGTACCTTTAAAGCATCAATATCACTCTCATTCTTAGAGAACCTATATTTTTTTTAACTGCAAGAACTTATTGAAAAAAAAAACATGTAGGAACAACCTAATGAGAAGCCTAGCAGGAAATTGGGCTTTTGATTTGTTATAACAATAATTTCTCTAAGACTACAGTTGTCACGGAGCAGGGTCTTAGTGCCCCGAATTATTTAACGTGCAGGCTCTTAGGGACTATGATCCCATTTAGTTACTATTAGCCAACTATTACTTATCAGTAAATTACACCGGGGCACCCTATAAGGAAACACTTAGCCTTATAAAGCCCTTCTCAAGCAGCTATTCTAACTGCTTTTTCAGCTCATCCATTTCAGGTGCTGACATCCAATATAGGGGTATGAAAATTGGTTCTACCCCAAGCTATAAGTGTATGGAAAATTCAATCTCCCTATTTGGAGGTAACCTTGGAAGATGTAGAGGAAAAACTTCTAGAAATAGATTGGCTATTAGGATTTCCTTAAGTTGCCCCTCGACTGCTACCTTATTCAGTGAATAATATTCTTCTTTACTCACAATGGGAATGGACTCCAACAACTTACGGTGCAAGCTCGTGGCACTACTTGCCAAACCACATGTGCAAGTCACATTTACCCCTGAGGCACCCTCAAGGGTTACCTTATAACATGCATAGTTGATCTAGGCCTTATACCTACTTAACCAATCCATTCTAAGGACAACATTGTATGGAATCGAGGTTAAAACCCAAAGCTCACACAAAAACCTATGACCCCCTAACTCCAAAGGATACCCCTTAACCATTTCATTGGTGAAGTAGCATTTTTCCCAACAATTTTAATAAATCTCATCTCATCCATTAAAATTGTTTGCAATCCTAACTTGACAACCATGTTTAAAGAAATGATAGAAATAGTAGCACCAGTATCAAACAAAATCTTAATACTACTATCCTGAACATTAAACTTACTTTGCATAGCTGTCAGCACTCTGGGTGTCTGGCCCATTAATGTAAACACATGTGGCTGCATAGGGGCTTCGATAGGTGCATTCTTGGCCCTTAAGGCTCCGACCTTTCCTTGACCTTGCTCCTGTCTAATCTTTAGGCACTCCCTAGCCCAACATCCAAGCTAGCGGCAGTAATTACACAAGTCGGTCCTAAGGGTGCAAGGTTTATTATCATGAAATCTTTGACACTTTTGGCCTTCTTGGATGGACCTTGGTCTCCACCTGGGTTAGGCCTTTTGCCCGACAACCTTGAGTGCACTAGTACCTTAGCTTAAAGGCCTTTTGCTTTGGTTTTGTTTCCATCAACTTTCTCTCTAGATCCAAGACCTTTTGAATGGCCTCATGAAAATTCCAAACCCCAATAACCACCAAAAAGCTCCTTAACTTAGTCTTGAGTCCATGAACAATTTTTTTTGCCTTAAATGCATCCTTCCTGGCCATATGAAGAACATACCAGAAAAGAGAACTAAATTTCGTCTCATGCTCATGGACTGCCATGTTTCCTTGAACCAACTCATCAAATTCTATCCTCTTTTGATCTTGGGACGTCTCACTATTGAATTCCTTCTCAAATTTAACCCAATCAAGCTCCACATATCTTTGCCTAGGCCTATCCTCATTATAGAACTTGAGCCTCTCCGTGAAATCCTTCCACCACAAGGATGCCTTGCCTTCCAAAAGGAAAGGTACTAAACCCACTTTAGCCTTGTCATCCAACTTTATGTTCTAAAAAATTTAATTAATTTGGCTTAACCAACCTTCAGCAGCATCAGGATCACCCACACCATTAAACTTAGGAGTGTTAATTTTTTGGCATATCAAGACAAGCCCTATGTGGTCCAAAATAACAGGTTTCCTCCTTCTTCTATTGGGATGGATATCTTCCTTATCACTAGCCTCATCGATGCTAACTTGAACACGCTCTTGCACTCGTTTTTGACCTTGCACTTGCCTTTGGGGTGGAGGATATCTCCCCTGACCTTGGTGCAGCATTAGGCCATGGTGCACTTCGGCCTTTACCCTAATAAGGTCCTTTAAGGTATCCCTTCCATTCAAAGGTTGAGCATGCTACTTAAGTAGGATAGCCATGCAATGAAGCATCCGGTCTATATATTCATTGAGCCTATGCAACAAAGCCACCACTTCTCTCATATGCGCCCCATTAGGGTCATTAGTTCCCACACCAGGAATTTGAGCCTCAATAGCAACACCTGACCAAGTGTTCCCCATGATACCAACAACCAAAGTTAGAAGACCACTCCTAGAGCAACTTATAAGCAGTACTAACCACACTTAGCAAAAAAAAACACTTAGATCTTAGTTAACTTATTGTTTCTACTAAGACCATTGACCTGCTTTGATACCAGACTGTCATAGAGTGGGGTTCTAGTGCCCTGAATTATTTAACGTGTAAGCTCTTAAGGACTATGATCCCACCTAGTTACTCTTGGCTAACTATTAATTATCAATAAATTAAAATAATTTACATTCAACTAGTTACTTAGCCTACCCTACAAGAAGATATATATGCATTTGTCTTGGCAATGGATGTGACAACTCTCATACTCAATGCCTTGTTTGACTCGGTAAGTATGTTTAATTAAATTATTTTTATTTAAATGCCTAAAATTAATTTTTTATTAATTAAGAAAAGCAAGCTAAGTAAGGTTATATTGAGTTCCTAAGTGTAAAATGGTACCAAAGGGAAAAATGGTAGTTTTGATCCAAGTGAGTGGCAAGGTAGTAATTTCATTAAAATTAAGGTCATTTAAGTATTTTTGGCCAAATAAGTTAAAACCATAAGTTACTCTAACCGTTGGAACCAAAAATGAAAGCTTTGGGACTAAAATGCATTAACTAAAGAATTAGGGCTATTGTAACACTTGTGGAATAAAAATAAAAAGGCTAGGGGCATAGGAACAAATTTTCCCCTTTTGGTCCTAAAGACAACTGGCTGGTGAAGGAAGAAAAATAATAATAATAATTTTAATCTTGTTTTGGTAAGAGGAAAGAGTTAAGTCAAAGGTAAGTAAGAGTAGGTGTTGATTTCCTTTTGGACAAACTAAGACACCTATTCATTATTTCTCCCAACTCATTTTCGTCCTTCCTTTTCATCCATAGCTCATCTTCATCATTTCTTCCAAATCCCACAAAATTCATGCAAAATTAAAGCCCCCGAGGCATATATATCAAGACTCTAGCATATTTTTGGTGGTTTGGGTGCATTTGCCTTGTGTCTTGCAAGTTTTGGCTTCAAATGCTAAGGTGAGTTTTTCCATGGGTTTAACTTCATTCTAATCTTAAAATATGGTAAATGATGGTCTTAATTTAATGCTTATGGTACCCATTTTGCTTGGATTTAGGCATGGAACTCAAGAGAAACAAATTAAGCTCAAGCAAGCTTTATATGGCTTGTTTACTTTAATCTTGCTTTGGTTTAAATTTGAGGAAAGGGGTTAAGTTCATTTAAGTTAAATTGATGCATTTTATGTTTATTTCATGAATGGGAAGTGACATTGGAAGTGCCAAAGAGATGAAATTACTTGGAGATTGAGTGGAATGGAGGAAAATGCATGGTGGGCACAAAATGGTTGCATTTTCGAAGGTGATGCAATTGCACCCCCATGGCTGGTGCGACCACATCAATTCTAAGATTAACTGAGATGTTATCACACCATGCCTTATTTTGCCCAAAATTCATCATAAATGGCCTTTATACATTATTAAAAGCTTCATTCCATTTCCAACTTTATGACAAGCATTAAATATATTTCCAAAGTCACTTTGAAGACAATTATAAGAATTAATTAAGTAGGATAAATAAGTTTTTGGTTAAAGAGGGGTAAGTTTGGTGGATAATTAAAGGTACCTTAAGGAAGAATTTAGGTGCCAAGTGGGGGCTAAGTAGGGTTTGACTTCTCTAATGACCTAAGTGTTGGGTCTTGGAACCCAATCCACTACAATAGAATCTAAGGGAGTCCTAATGAAGCTAAGAAGCTTGGTAAGTAGGTCCACTACAGGAGCCTAAGTCAAGTTTGAATAACTTGGCAAAGCTAAGCCACTATACCCAGTTTGTTTTAACTTAACTCAATTGACTACAAAATGACTTATTTTTATTCTTACTTTTTTTTACCCGAAACTAATTTTAATTAAAATCCAACATTATGTAGCTGTAATAATCCATTCAAAATATAATTTTTGCAATCTTACTAAATTTTTATGAATTTTTCTAGTTTAAGGCATTAAAAAAGAAAATTTCATGAAAATTTAACAACAATATGAAAATTTACTTTCAAGTGGATTATTGTATCTACATATTATTGGCTTTCAAATGAAATTGGTTTTGGGCAAAAAAAATATAAAAGTAAAAGTAAGTTAGTTGACCTAAGTTAAAACAAAATGGACCCAACACAATAAGCAAGGAAAAGACGGGTAAGTGATGAGAGTGGATGACGACCTATTTTATGACCCACAAATAGGACTTAAGGGAGGTAAAGGATTTGAGATATATAGATCATTGTCTCAAGTACCTCCACTATTTAAGCTCACGGCAAGTTTAAGTCACCTTAGGGTGTAAGAAGTCCCAAATGTTGTATGTTGCATATCATTCACTCATGCATTACATTTATTGTTACTTTCTTATTCGTGGTTAATTGTTGGGTGCTTGGTTGTTTGTTTGCCATATCTACATGGTTGCTTGAATTTCCTTGCAGGTATTGACGAACCCCTTACTGAGTAGGATAACGTACTTACTCTTTTAAGCTTGTTTTTATCAGTACTAACCCCAGGCCCAACAACTAGGTGGATGGGCTAAGTTTCTCTATTTTGCAGGCATTTATTCTACTTGGAACCTTGTGTTTCTAAGTTACTTATAAGCTAAGTTTTGTACTAACTAAGTGTTTGTGCCTTTACAGTCTAGAAGCTAAGAGTTGCACAAGGACAAGTGAGAGCTTTGCACTTGGAGCTTGATAGCACAAAGGTGGGAGCTCAAGTAGATGATCTTAGTCTTATTTTGCATTGTATAATGGTGCCTTGTGTATTAAGGCATTGCGTATATTAGGATGTATTGTGGTGTAAAACCATTAAGTTACTTTTGAGTGCATGCTAGAGCTTACATATGTGCATAAAACTATTATTGGAAGTTTAAGTAATTAGTGTTTTATCATTTTGGCACATTTTAAATATGTTTTAAATGAATTGCTCGAGCAAGATTTTATTTACTTTTTTTTATTTATTTGAGTTGCATTGCTAGGACAAATGCATGCATATCTTTTTACAAGGTAAGCTAAGTAACTAGTTGCACATAAAGTGTTTTATTTTACCAATAAGTAATAGTTAGCCAATAGTAAGTAAGTAAGATCACAGTCCCTAAGAGCTTACACGTTAAGTAATTCGGGGCATTGGGACCCTGCTCCATGACAACAAACACCATTTCTTGGAGAACCTGTTTCTAGTCTCAATAACAAAAAGCACCAATCATATATTCAAGGAGGATTTCTTCGTCACTTGAAGTGAACCATAATCAGGTGGTTAAGGCATATTCATGTTTCCTTCATAATTAAAATTGTCTTGATTTTTTAAACCTTGATTATATTGCCCTTGCATTGGGTTAGGTATGTACCCATAACTTCTTTGGTTCACAAATTTAGCTTGCTCCAACTTCTTTTTAGATTGATAAAAAATAAGACCTCTCATGTACAACCGGCTTACTTTGCTTGTCGTTGCTCATAAACTTTGCAAATGATTAGTCAATGCAGAAACTTGAGAGCAAAAAGATGAGTTAATTAATCTACCTTATGGGTACCTTATTTCCTTTTACTAGCTCTTTCTAAAGGCCATTGGTAGCTATTGGATGCCATATCCTCCAAAAAATTGTATGCCTCGTGAGAAGTCTTGGACATGAATATTCCACCAGCTCCAGCATCAACAATAGTTCTTGTTTGTCTGTTTAGTCCATGGTAAAACATCTCAATTTGCACCCAGTCTTGGCATCCATGATGATGATACTTTCTGAGAAGATTTTATATCTCACCCAAGCTTCATATAATGATTCAAAATCATGTTGTCTGAAGGTACCAATCTTAGCTCTTAACTTTGCAACCTTGGCAGGAGGGAACAATTTGATAAGGAATTTTTGAGCTACCTTTTGCCAAGTGGTCATTCAATCAACTAAAGTTGTGTGAAGCCAGTTCTTTGCTTTGTCTCGAAAAGAGAATGCGAATAATGTAAGTCTGATATCATCTGAGGCAGCCACTTCAATTCTAGTTGTATCAAATAACTCTTGAAAATTAACCGACTGATCATTGGGATCTTCAAGAGGAGCACCACTGAACTGGTTCATCTGCACCAAATTTTTAAGCCTGGAGAGATGGGGAAGTCCCTTTCATTGATGACCGGTCTTTGAATTTTATGGTAATTGTTAGCTACCATGGGTTGAAAGTAATCCCTGAGTGGTATTTGATTCAGATTTTCAAACTTGACTTCCACTACTATGTTGTTGTTTTCTCCACCATTGTTGTTAGCTCCAACTACCAATCTAGCTTTCTCAGCTTGAGCTAAACTCTCTGCTAAATCATCTTTTCCCCTTTGTAATATTTGTAATTCAGCTAATTTGGCAGCTTCAGCTTAGTTCTCCATCTTTCATTGCTTTTTAATGGATTTGATTGTTTTCTCCAACTCAAGATTAAACTATTTATCAGCACCCCTGGAAGTTCTAGTCATGCACCAGTAACAACAAAAATTATACTAAAAGATCAAAAGAAAACCCAAACACAATTAAGCTCAATTAAAATAGAGAGTGAGAAAAAAATAACTAAAAATAAACACTAACTAGCTATAGTAAAACTAATTCTAACACAGTCATCAGTAAATGGCACCAAAAACTTGTTGCAGATTTGCAAGTGCACAGTTAGTCAAGTTTTAATATAGTGATAAGTATCAGAGTATCATCTCTATAAGGACTGAGTGAACAAGCAAATCTTAGCTAGAATGTGTAAAAATTAATTAAACTAAAATTAGAATTCAATAAAATTAATGCACAAAGTTAAGCTATAAACAAAAATAAACAAAATAATAATTAAAGCTAACTAAATCTAAAGTATTACCTGAACTAGATTAAATTCAAACTAATCGATAGCCCATGAAACTAATGAAAATCAATGACACAAAGCATTTTCCTAGGGGTAGATACTCTTGTCTAGTTTTAATGCTACTTAATTTTCATCTTCTTTCCACCATATTATCCTGTAGGTAGGGCTGAAAGTTTGGGCAGGTTTGGGTTGAAACCCAATTTTTGTAACTTGTCTCTAACCCAATTAGCCCTAACCCTAACTCGACCTTATTTATGTAATAACCTGAACCGACCCTAACCCGATTAAGGTCAAGTTGACCGGATTTTGTGTTAGCAAAAGGTGATGCTGTGAAGTGACTCTTCAAAAGTTCTGCGGCAGCTACTATTGATGAATGGCAAATGGCTCATCGACGATGGTGACTGATTGGGAAGAAAGTAGCAGCAAAACAGTGACTAACTGGGAGGACGACGAGAGTAGCAGGCATGCTTAAACTCTGTTGGTAAGACAAACACAATGGCTAGTGCTTGTGAGTCATGGCTAGGATGAGACAATTTAGGAGGTGACGACAAGGGATGGAGGGAGGCTAGAGGCTAGTGAAATGATGATGACAAACTCTAGGTCAATGCCAACAATCTTTGCTTGGTTGAGGTGAAGGAGAACAAATTAGAATAAGGAAATACAAAGAAAGCTAGGGTTAGAATGAAGAGATTAGGATTTAAGGAATTATGATTGGGTCAATTATTTGGGCTTTGATATTGGGTTTAGCTAGGCTTTTAAGTTATATAATGTATTATAAAGATGGGTTGGGCTCTTATATAATGTATTATAGGGTTAGTTCGGATATTTTCGAATCAACCTGACCCAAGACTCTTATATAATGTATTATAGGGTCAGTTTGGATATTTTCGAATCAACCCGACCCAAGATGAAAATTTAAATTTCAAAATAGGGTTAGGTTAGGCCAACCCAAATTTTCCTCATTGTCAACCCAACCTAAGCCCAAAAATTAGGATTGTGTTTGGGTTTAGGGTCATAGCTTACACCCCTACTTGTAGGTGCATTTTACTAGTGTCTGATTTCCTCTCTCAAGATCAAATTATCCTAAACCTATATAATTTTAGTGGTAATCTCTTACTTTGCCTAAAATTAGAGAATTTTATGCTCAATTTTGTCTATTCAGCCTCCTAGATGCACTTGTCTCTCGATCCTCAAGTTAATCTAGCCAATTTTCTCCCTATCTTCTAACACAAGTTTTTTCTCTAAAAAATGAACTCATATCTAGAAATAAACCTCTGGCCACAGAATTTTCATTAGGCATGAAAGAAAATTAACAAGAAACATACGACAATCAAAAATAAAAATTGAATATGCATTAAAACATCAACAAAATTATCATGTCCACCCCTAAGAGAGTATAGGAATTTAGCTATTGAAACTCATGAAAAAAACCTTCAAAATAATCATCCAACATTCTAAGATTAAAAAGAAATTAAAGAAAAGAATGAGCGACAGAAAATAAAAAATTTTCTGATGAGAAAAAATATTGATCTTCAAGTGCTAACCCCCCCCCCCCCAAGCTGCTGTTTTCCTCCCAATGGTTGTTGTCACACAAAACCCTTGCCCTTTTATAAGATGTGTTTCTTGCTCCAAGTAGGAAATTGAGCGTAAACTATGACAACAATTTGGCATTAGTGATGATGATTTTGGCATCGATTTGTTGCATTTTATGATTGTACATACTCCATCCCTTGCTCATGCCAAACCAACATCGTTAGTAATAAGCTCATGCACAAGTTGGCATGAAAGTTTTCCTTCTATGCCTCTTTTTCTCCTTTTCCACAAAATCCTCCAACAATAAGCAACCTACAAAATAAACATGAATGGTTGTAAAAATCACCTAACAAAGTAACTAAAACTCATGACAATAATCCTAAAATTTACATACTAAATGAACTCTATTAGTGTTCTTCCATTCTTTCTTCGAATTCTATATTTTCCTTGTTCTTGTTGTTTCATATCATTTCTAACTTGTTTCATTATTTCCTTTTGGTTCTAGGTCAATTTAAGTCCAATCCATTCAATTTTTTTCTATAAAAGAACTCAATTTGCACTCAACATCCAAAATCAATCAATGTGTTATCCAAGTTCATCGAATATGTTTTGTTTCATCAAGTGTCATTCAATTGCATCCAAAAACCAAAAAATGCAAAAAGAAAAAACGGTTTTGGATTTAGGTTGTTTCTTTCCTTGTGAGATTCAATCAAATCATGCCAGATTCAATCAAATTGTGCAAATTTTAATCTTTTGCAATCTTTGCTGCAAATCTTGATTTTCTTTTCTTTTGAAGCAAAAAATGATCTTAGATTCTTTTCCAATAAGAAAATATCTAGAGAAAAACTTGCTTCCAAGTCAAATTGTGTTCTTGAACCATCTTTATCCAAAGGGCTTCTGTTTTCGAAATATTATGCAAGAAAACATCTCAAACCTATCTTTTGAGTCTTAATTCAACCTATTTTAATCTTTTCCTAATTCTAGTAATCTTTCATTGTTGGGATTTCTTGAGTCTTGTGTTTTCCTTTGTTTTATCTTTCAAAGATCTTGCAAATTTTTTAGTGCTTTGATTCTAGTTCACTTAGAACTTTTGAGGCCAAATTTTCTTCGCAATTGCCACTAACAAATTGTGTGTGAATGATATTTTTTTGAGTGAAACATGTGAAGGAGTATTTTGTGTGGTTCTTTGATTTTAGAAAATCAAACATGGCTGATAGGACTGAAGGGATTTTCACCAACAAGTTAGAGAAAGAGTCATACACCTTCCCACCATCTATCCAAGATCATGTTCAAAATTCCACACCTTTGGGGTATGCTACAACCATATTTTTTTAATGTAGAACTTAGCAAGAATGACATGACAAAATCAATGCCTTCATATTAATGGATGAACAGTCAAATTCTTGTGGGGTTGAGGGTGATGAATTTGGGAAAAATGTTGAGGGCCTGAGAGAAAATCAAGATGGGAAAGATGAAAGAAAATTAGAGTGTTGTGAGAAGAGTGAAATTGAGTGGGAAAAGAGTGGTGAAAAGAGTGGTGAAGAGTTTCCAAGAGAAGAAATTGAGCAGGAAGTTAAAAGAAGAAAATAGTACAATGAACCCAACATGAGTGAAAAAGGAAAAACCTACAGTGAAGCCTTGCTTTCAACTAACATAACAGAGTTTTGTTCTAGAGTTGTGTTGCCTTTTTTTTCCCAAGAATTAAGTGAAAGAGAGCTAAAGGATTCAAGTGAGTTGCTACCCATCCATGAAGTTTTTGTTCTCAAAATTCCAACTCAAGTTGAATGCCTCAAATCAACTAAAGAGGTTGAAATGGAACAATCTGAGATAAGTCCTAGTGAATTCATATGCAAGGGTGTGCCTAGCATTGTTTCTTACCCTATGGTTCAATAGGAAGAAGTTGTTGCAACTTAACCTGAGGCACCTATGTGCAAAAATGAGAATACTTGGAGGTTAAAAGTAGCCACTATAATATATTTCTTTCTTTTGTCTAGGTCTAATGTTATTTTCAATGATTTCATTTTTAATAATATGTTTAGATCATACTTTGCTTTTAACCTTGTTTTGCATGACAGATATCATCATCCTAGGTTGAGGGAAGGAAGTAAGCATCAACTTTGACAAAATCTAGTTCTAATTTTCCTAATTTCCCCACGCATTTTGTGTTTTTGTCAAATTCCTTCTCTAATTCCATGAATTTTTCCAAAAGAAAATTTGCTTTGGAATCCATTGTTTCTGATTTTGTTTGTTTTGCATCCAAGTATCATTCTTTAATTGTTTTGAGTAAAACCATTGTTGAACTTGGGTTAAATTTTGGTTTTGAGAGTATTTTTGCATGGAAACATGCTGAACTCTTTGCTTTATGTCACATTCTATGCATTTTGGTGCACATGCATGTAAAAACAAGTTTGCTTCTGAACGTGTTACACCTAGGCACTTTCATTCCTATTTTATTTTATTAATTTCACCTAGAATCTTGCTAGAATACATGCATCATGATTCGTTTGCTGCATCCATTGTTTTCTCCAATATATCATGCAACTATTTGAGTTTCAAGCATTGTAATGTGTGTGCATGCAAAATTGAGTTTATTTCTGGGTTTTTTTCATTTAGACATATCTACTCTTGTTTTGATGTGTTTAAAATGCCCGGGATCTTTGTGAATTTCATACATACTTGTTCTTTCACAAATTTACACGTTGTTGTAAAATTTTTTGATTTTGAGCTAATTTGTGCAATTCAAGTCTATTCCTTGGTATTTCCAGGAGTTAAACTTATGTTAGCTAAGAATTGTTGTTGCAACCATCAAGTATGCTCTTTTCCATGCATTGAGTACATCCAAGTTTCAAAGGTACATATTTTCTTGATTTTTGTTGATATTGTGCTAAGTTCAGCCAAAAGTGGTTGTTTTGTGCCAATAAGGTAATTCCCTCCTATATGTTTCATTGATTTCTCAAAGGAAAACCATAATTCTTGATTTGCATGAGAAGTATGTGTATGATATATCTAAGTTTGACTATGTCATGAACAAATCATCACTTTTGAATGAGAATTTCATTATGCTTGTTGTTTAAGCCATGACATGCATGCATACAAAGGAAATTGAAGTGTTTTCTAAATTTAAGATGAAAATTGTGCTCATTGCTTTTAATTTTTTTTTGGCCTGGAGGATACAAGATAAAGTGCAAATTTGTTTGTTGTCTCAAGTTTTATATGAAAGATAGGTGCATTATGTATACATTCTTCAACATTGGTGCTTATGTGCAAGGTAAGTGACTAGTTGATGTTTTTTTCATCCTAATTGATTCAATTTTCTTTTCTAATGTAGGTATTGATTTAAGGATGAATCTTCCTAAAAAGGAAGGAGTTGATGACAACCTTTAGAGCACCTTCATGCACACTCTAGGAGTTCTTGAGGAGATCAAAGTTAAGGAGCTCAAATTGAGACATTTAAGGATCTCTTAGAGCTTAAAGCCATCAAATCTTAGAGTATTGTTATTTGGAGGAGTTAAGAAGGCTAACATTGGCACAATGAAGCCAAGAAGCGTCATACAAGATTGTCCCACTCCCAAGCTTCTTTGGAAGGACACCAGGGTCACACAAAGATGCACTAAAGAGTCTACATGGAGCTTCCATGCCTTCGCTAAAGTTACATAGCCCATGACTGAACTAAGGGCCAGCCTCAAGCCTTCGAATCATCAATATTCATAGCTGCGCACATGGAAATCAACAATGGAACACTTGGAGTATCATTTCAGCACAAATGGAGCAAAAGCATGCAATGATACACATTTTTTGAAATTGAAGGTCTACGTACACCCTAGTCCACATGTACACCTAAGGAGCATACACCTTAGTATACTATGGACACTAGAAGACATCGTTAACCTAAGAAGACCATAAGGTAGGCCAAACCACCCTCGGACCCCCTGGACACTCAATAGACCTTAGGGCATACTCAGGAGGAGCCAAAGTGCAGCCTCCATGCACCCACATAGCTAACTAGAACTTTGTGCCCAATTTTTAGTCCTAAACATATATTTCTCAAAATTTTTAGTTAAAATACATACCTAGACTAGTTTTGTACGAATTTGAGTCTGAGTCCAAAAATGTGTTTTAAGTGTGATTTCTAGCTTGTTTAGTTCCTTTGGTGTGATTGTAAGTCCTATTCCTTTCTAGTTTGTTATGTTCAACTTTCTAAGGGTTACTAAGGCCTGGAATATGTATAAATAGGCCTAAATTTGCCGTTGTAACATACAGATTACAAGATTAATACAATTGTTTGAGATTTGTTCTCTCTATGGTTCCGTGTGAACTTAACTTCGTGTACAAGGAACTATATGATCTTTATGAATCAAGTCTTCAATTTTATTTGTTCTTGTTGATTCTTGAAGCTTGAAACAATCTTGAGATGTTTCGAATGTGGTTTGTCATCAATTGATGTGTAGGGGAAAGGAAAGTTCAATAGGGCTAGTAGCTAGATAGAAAAAGAAAGTTTTTTTTTTTAAAGTAACAAAAATATTATTATTTATAAAAGTATCTTAGATATTGTAGCGGCATAGCTACAATCTTTCAAAGTTAGAGAGTCCAAGTAAAAGAATAATAAAAGTCTAAGGACTTTTGTGGGTTTCACCCGGTAGAAAAACCACATAATAGGAATAGTAAAATTGTTGCTATGGTATTTTTTTTCCTTAATTTTTTGCATAAGTTTGGTTTATTTGTGTCCCTCCTGGGTGGGCCCATGAAGATTGCAAGTCCAAAGAGAGGAGAAAAATGTTGAATTACAGGTATGACCTATATTATTCTGTGATGTTTCAGTTTCATCCTTCAACTTTTAGAAGTTATAGAATTGGCTATGAGTTTTAAAACGCAGACAAGATGACATCCTATATCTTTAAATGATACTATGCATTTATCCTCAAACTTTGAAATATTTCAAAACTTGAAAGCGTAATCAAAGATTACTTTTTGCCTTTGGAGCACGCTCAGTTTTATATTTTTCACATATTTTCTTTTAACTAATCACTTTAATAATTATGAACATGATATTGAGATTGTCGAACTCAAAACAGAAATAAACGAGAAACTTGATTGATTACCGTTGACTTATGGGTTAGAATTATTTTTAATTGTTTATTGTTAGAATTTGTTTTAACATTGAAATTTCTGATATTTTGCCACCATTATCACGTCTAAGCCCTAGCGGCCCATTTCTTTTCTTCTTGCTTAGCCCGCTCTATGGTACATTTTTTATTGGGCTCGTTCTCATCTAGGTGAGCCCCATTTAGTCTTTGGACTTTTTTCTATTGCCATAAATTTGTCTCTAAACTTTCTCTTCTGACAATTGAAACCCAGTTTTAACTTTTATTTTTTCTTTTTGTCATTTTCATTGAATTTTAATTTATTACTTGCACCGAAGTGCGGGCTTAACACTAGTATAAACTAAAGCACTGAGCTTTTATGTTGACATTAGGAACAGTAGCATGGCTGCTACATTTTTTGTTTTTGGCCCAGTCCGTTGTTTCCCAACTTCTTGGCTTGTTACAGAACTGATCGTGTCTTTTTCCTTCTTACCATGCTAGTGGCTACAGAACACCTTTTCTATCTCAGCGCGTTGCTTTTGTTGTTATACCTTTTTGGGCTTAGCCCCCTTAAAAAGCCCAGGAAGATGTCCAAAGCTTGGAAAAGGAAAGCACTTAATAGTCCTCAATTTTTGTGGATAATATTGTTTTGTTCTTAAACTTTAAAATTTAAACATGTTGCCACTATCTCAAGAAGCACCAAAGATTTTCTAAAATTTTGAATTTTTCGTTTTCCCCTGAACTTCTATGGGTTACAGTCAAAATTTGTGCTGAAATACAAAATCCACTACTTTGACCTTATGCTGTATGTTTTAAATTTATCAAATTGGTAACAAACAATTTTGAAATAATTTCAAATTTTCAAAACATTCCAATCTGAATTTTCTTTGGTGTAGTCATTCATAACATTTTTAGTTTTTTTTCCTCTGTAAATGTAATTGATATGAAAAATTTTTGTTTTTATTAATCAACCCGCAATGAAGTGATGGCAGAATTCTAGCACACAGTGAAGGGGAAGCATTTCCTACCACCACATGAACGGTAGCGTTAGCTACAGGAACACGTTTTGGGTCTCAGCCCATTTTCTTCTCCTCCCCAGAAAATAGGAAAACTACATAAAAGGGCTTCTTTCTGTGTGAATAGTGTTATATAATCCTCAAACTTCAAAATCATGCGCTTTTGCTACTCTGTCGCTGCGCCAAGATGCCCCAACTTTGAACTCTTGCCTTTTGATGTTTTTTGTACCCCGAACTTTCTTGGCTTACATTGGAGCCCGAAATTTGTGAGATTGCAAAACTATTGAGAGAAATCTCTCATGATACTTTAAATCTTGGGTTTTGCATTTTTACCCCTCTGAGCTTTTATGGCTTATAGCTGAACACTCAATTTGTGCTAAATACTGAATTCACTGCTTTTGTGCAATGTCGCATGTTTCTGTTCCTAGAATTGATTGTAAACAAATTTGAAAACGTTTCAATTCTTTAAAAGCTACGAAATAATTGTTGCTTGATTTTAATTCAATTGTTTATTATTCTACTTTAATATTCTTTATTTCTTAATGAATATAATAACATGAAAAATTTATATATTCATTAATCGATCCACAATGAAATGCGGACTGCATTTTGGTAGTTTTTATATTTTAGAAGGAAAGTGAAGATAAGCACAAAATTCCAAGAACTATTTTAGATTATACTGAGCAATGTTGTAGAGCATTTTGTTTCACTACAAGACCGATGCAAAATAACTACTGAAAATCGCGACTGAAGGCCAGTCGTTAGGTGTTTTAGTCACTAAATAGTCGGAAGTAAAAGGTATACTTTTAATTGTGATTGATAGATGACTAAAAGCTTCAATTTTTTTAGTCGAAAAGTTCTTATAGATTTGACTGTAGTTGCCATTTAATTGGTTTTTTAGATGTCCAATTTGCCTTAATCACCTTTTCAATAGCTAAGTTAATTTAGAGTTTTTTATTTTTTTAGAGTTTAGGATATATGTATTATGATTTTTTTTGTTTTAGGGTTTGGAATTTTTTTTAGGGTTTAGGGATATAGAATTAGGATTTAGGGTTTTAAGGGATTAAGGGTATTGGACTTAGATTTAGGGATGAGATTTTTATTTAAGGTTTAGGGTTTGAAATTAGTATATGGTTAGGGTATTAATTGAATCAATTTAATGTTTGGGTTTTGGGATTTATTTTAGGATTAGTTTAGAGCTTTTTTATGGTTTAGGGTTTGAGAATTTTTTTAAGGTTTAAGGATATATATAGAATTAGGATGGTTTAAGGGTATTTAGTTAAGTTTTAGGGTATTAAAATTTAGGGTAATGCATTTGTATTTAGGGTTTATGATTTAGGGTTAATGGTATAGATTAAGTTTAGGGTTTAGGGTTAATGGTATAAATTAGGTTTAGCATTTAGGGTTTAATTATGATTTGCATTTAAGGTTTTGGGTTTAATTAGGGTTTATGTTTAGGGTTTAGGGTTTGCTTAGGGTTTAGGGTTTAATTAGGCTTTGTATTTAGGGTTTAGGTTTTACGGTTAATGGTAGTTAGGTTTAGGGTTTAGGATTTAGGTTTTAATTAGGGTTTAAGGTTTAATTAGGGTTTGTATTTAGGGTTTAGAATTTAGGATTAATGGTAGTTAAGGTTTAGGTTTAGGGTTTAGTTAGTAGAGTTTGTCTTTGGGGTTTAGGGTTTTGTTAAGGTTTAGGTTTTAATTTGTATATTTAGGATTTAGGGTTTAATTAGGCTTTGTATTTAGGTTTTAGAGTTTAGAATTAATGGTAGTTAGGGTTAAGTTTTAGGGTTTAATTAATAGGGTTTATATTTAGGCATTACGGTTAATGGTAGTTGGGTTTCGGGTTTAGGGTTTAATTAGATTTTAGAGTTTAGGGTTTAAGGTTTAATTAAGGTTTAGGTTTTAATTAGGGTTTGTATTAAGTGTTTACTGTTTAGAGGTATAGAATTAGAGTTTGGGGTTTAATTATGGTTTAAGATTTAGGGTTTAAGATTTTTGTATATGTATGTAGTTAAGGTTTACATCTATTTTATGGTTTAATTATGGTTTAGGATTTAGGGTTTAGGGTTTTAAGGTTTGTATTTAGGGTTTAGGGATTAGGTTTTGGTGGTATATATTTAGGTTTAAGGTTTATGAATTAGGGATATAGAATTAGAGTTTGGGGTCTTAAGGTCTTAGAGGGTTTAGGGTTTTATGTCTTAGGGTTTAATTTAAGGTTTGCATGTTTAGAGTCTAATTAATTAGTAAGATATGGGAATTGTTGTTATGGTTCTTACTTCCCTGTATATGATATAATTTATTTATTAATTTTAATTTTTAAAATTATGTATGTGGAGAAAATTTCAGGAACTTATATATATTTATAATTGTGCCACATATGTAATTCTATTCATGTATGTACACATACATATTTATACACATATTTATGATTGTACTATATATATAATTATATTTGTATATTTATATTTGTACTATGTGTGTATGTGTGTTTGTATCTATGAAAATTTAAAGTAAAAAAACAGGAAAAATGATGAACATAGCAATTAAATTTCGACTAAGCTCATGTATAGGGCAATTGCATTCATGGCTTTTGTTGCTGAACTCCGATTGTGACCCGATTGAACCTCGACTGACATTTTTCAGTCGCTCCAACCACTTCTCTTTTATTTCCACTTTTCTTTACTTGATTGTTTCTCATATCGTTCAACCCTTTCATTCTTATCTCATTCTAATCTTTCATCTCCGTCTGCCAACCCACCGGCCATCTACGGTGCCGTTCCTTCACCTTGCTAGTCCACTGTTCGTCATCTCCGTCTACATGTCGCCGTCTGCCTTGGCTGTTTCTCACCTCACCTAGTTGTTCGCATCACCATTTCTCTCCTCGCTCGTCCACCTCGCCTCCATGACCTTTTCAGCCTGGTCATTGACTTACTCGATCACCTCCTCAGCCTTGCCGCCATCACCTCGGTCTCTTCTGCTTTCACCTCGGCCTAGCCACCGTTGCATAGTCTCCTCCACCTCAGCCTCGGCCTCATTGCTATCACCTCGGTCTCCTTCGCCTCGCCCTTAGCCTCCTTAGCCTTATTTGCCTCTAGATCTAGGTTTTCAATTTTTTGAATTGTGATTTTTGAATTTTATGATTTTTTGAATTTTATATTTGGGTATGTATGTTAACTTTCATATTAATCTAAATGCATTTTATTTGAATTTGAATTTTATTATTTGCATATTTTATTATTAATAATAATTTAAATAAGTTAATATTCATACAAATTTAATGTAACTATCAATTAAATAAAAAATGAAATCAAAAACCAATTATATTATATAATATTAATTAAAGAGCCATTATATTAAATTAAAAAATATATATTTTTTAAAAAAAACATTATTAATGCAACGACTGAGCATGGCAATCACTATGAGCGACTAAAGTGGTTAGTCGTAAAATTTATGTCCATCCATAAATTTCTCGACTAATTCTTGACTGAAAGTTTTAATCACTTATTACAGTCAAGATTCAATCATAAATAAATTGTGACTTAGAAAAGTGCGACTGTAATTCTCAATCGTGAAATAGTTGCTTCTAACCAATATCGCAACTAACTGTGACTAAACTTTCAGTTACGACTTTGAATCTGTGTTGTAGTGTTTGATAGATTCCATATCAATAAAAAATTTTCCTATTGCTTGGGCACACGTTTGTGTTCTAAAAAAATCAGGGGGGTCTAGGCATCTTTAACCTAGGAGCCTGGAACACTGCTGCCATTAAAAATGAAATGTGGAGACTAGACTCCTTACGGACAAGGAGAATCTGTGGGTCAAAGGGATCCATGCTTACTATATACATGTTGATAACTTTTGGTAAATGAGTGATGCTAGTAATGCTTCCACTATTTGGAACTGTAAGCTAGACCAAATTTTCATGGCCTGATCAATGATGATGGCTGAAGCTATGTGAAAAATGGCAGGTTTATAATGAAATTGGCCTATTTATATGTTATGGAAAAAATTGATATTATCCAGTGGCATAGTATTGTTTGGAACAATATAAATGTTCCTAGGCATGGCATGATATGTTGGATGGCCATTTTGAATAGACTTCCTACCTTTGATAGGCTGAGGCAATTTATTTCTTTGACTTTTGTTGCATGCCCATTGTGTCTTCAACTAGAGGAATCCTAGAACCATTTCTTCTTTAAGTGCCAATATTCTAAAATGGTCTAAAGAGAGCTTGTAGTTTTGATTTAACTTAGAACTGCTCCTTTCAAATGGGATAAGTCATGGAATTGGTTTTATAAAGCTATCAAGGGGAAGAACTTGAAAGCAAAGGTGAGAAGAGCTTGTATGGTAAGAGTTGTTTACTTTGTTTGGCAGGAATAGAATGGTGAATTGCACTACAAGCAACCACATATAACAAAGGAGGTCAAGTGGTTGATTGCCACTACAATTCAATATATATTGATAGTAGTCTTATGGATATTTTTATTTAGACTGTAAGCATCTGATTATGCTGTGCAACATAGGTACGAGGACTCTTTTTTCTTATTTCATTATGTATAAGGTTTTGCTGGTTACTTAGTGTATGACTCTAGTCTTTAATGCAAGTGACATTGGGCTTCCTTGACTAATAAAGTGCACACCCATTGTGATGTTTCGTAAAAAAAATAAGATAAGCATAAAATCCCAACAAAGGGTTTGGACCCATTATAACCAAGACCAAAAGAGAAAGGGAAAATTACCAAAAATCCCTTCAGGTTTGGCCAAACTTATAGTCTTGTCTCATCTATTTTAAATACCTACACTTACCCTCTCCAACATTAACACCGTTAATGACTGTTATTAAAGAACAAAGCAAATTTTTTACTTTGCCCTCTTTGCATTCTGAAAGATTAAACACAAACCATAAGCATTTTCTTTTGCTTCTCTACCTCAAGCCTTTATCTTTTTCTTTTCGGAGCCACTGGCTATTAACGGACCTTCATTGTCAACCTCGCCTTATGTCTGGTTAGCCTACAGTTGTTTCCCTTTGCCTTCCCTTTTACCTCCAACCCTGCCTTCCCTTTTCCTTGGCTGCCACCACTCCTCTATCAGAGACTCTACCTACCACCTCAAATTGGAACCAAAATCATCAAGATACTCAACCACGATTGGAGCCATTGTCATTTCTGGCGGCCAACAAATGAAATGCTGGGGCGGCTTTTGTGGTGGGAGCCTAATCATTAGAGAAAGTGGTGATGATTGCGAATATGCCAGAGAGAAGGTGCTCATTGTCCAATCATCCACGAATTTGTCGAAGAGGGGACTTATACGGAAGGAGCCTAATTGTCCATGAATTGGTGGAAAGAAAGCACTCATTGCGAATAAGGATGCTGGAGAAAACGGTGCACATCATGATTGTCATCCACAAATTGGCAAATTGGTTGTAGTGGAGGCCGTGTGGTCCTACTGGTGCCAATGGGGATAGCCGACAAATAGGAACAACTAGCAAAGGAGGCATGAAACTTGGTATGGGCAGTGAGGGAAAGAGGAACGAAACCTACTACAGGTGGCGAGTCGAGGAGGACAAACAGGAACCCTAGGATAAACAAAACTTGGTATATGGGATTTTAGAATAATTGTTTTGATTTCAACGAGTTTTAGTGTTTAGGGGAAAAATTTTGTAAGAAATCTAAGAGAGTAAAGTCAATTACTTCCCCACGTTGTATTAACAAAGAATAATAGAGTTAACTTGGTAAAGGAGCAACAGTGGGCATATGAAAAAGGGGAGACAAAAAGTATACGGTTGGACAAGTCGCATAGAGCTTTCAGTAATTTCCCTGAAGAGGAATGGCCCAATAAAGGCGAAAACAAGAAAGTGACAACACTGAGCATTTGTCTGGCATGCTCTCTTTGATCCAACGGAGATCCAACGGCCATTCCTAGTAAGGCCATGTGGGGATCATCTATGAGGTACCTAATTTCTTGGGGATAACAAGTAATTATCTGTTAATACGATTAGACACTTTTTACCATAATGACTTGAGCAGATGGGAACACTCTTCGCCGCAATTTATCAAGTGTTTTCAGGTAGGTCCCAAAAGAAATGATAAAAACGCCAAAGGAGTCCTCCCACAATAATGCTGCTGGTTTGACTTGGGAGACTCGTATCAATTAATTTCTATTTATAGCCACAAATTAGCTGTTTTCTTGAAGTCATGCATAGATTTAAAAAAAAAATAGCTTTTCAAGGTAAAATAGATAATTGTGGTTGCTAAAAGACAGTGACGGCTCTAGACTATACACCATAATTTATATTACTCGCTCAATAATGCAAATAATGTCCTCCCTGACTTTCCATGGAATTTAAGAAAGTTATATTTTTAATAAGTTTGCAGAATAGATAAATGGATAAACTATGATACCTTTTTACCTTTCACAAAAGATAAACAAGTAATTTGAAACTCTCAATAAAGAAATAAGGATGAAGTGTTATGAAACAAAAGGAGAGATTTTTTTTAATGACTCTTCTTGTAATATAACAATTAGCTAAAATCATGTAGATGACTCAATGAAATAAAATTAAAATTAAAATTCAACACCCATGAAAAATTAAATAAAAATCATATAACAGAAAAAGTTATAGCATATACAAATAAAAACAAAAAGGTAACACGAAAAACAAATAAAATTTAAAAAGGTAAAACTAAAAATAAGGAACTCCTGTATTAATAGGTGAGGCGAAATGAATGAGAAAAAATCATGAGAGTTGTTTGTGCAGTAATCGTAATATTTATGGTGGAATTACAAGTAATGTACTCAACTTGTTACTTATTAGTCAATTGTAAAAGGAGCAAATCGTAAATTAAGGACTCACGCTTAGAATTTGTATACATGTGTGTCCTAATGTTCCGATGCAAAATCAACCATAAAAGGTTATGATTTTCTATGTTTGATCACCCTACACCGTACACTCTACTCTTCGCCATATTGGCTTTCGACCCCGATGCAAATTGGAAACATTTCAAAATTCTATTCGAATTTACAATATCATCATGACTCCCTTCGCCAAAAAAAAAATTGCGTCTCGCATGCTGTAGGTGTAACACATCAACTTTATCTTTTCCCGCTCCACACCTACAAAAAGCATTTTTCCCAATGCTTTCAACATCAACACATTTAGAGCCTCTGCTACCAACGAGAATAAAATCGGTGATAGTGGATTATCTTGTCTCTTCCTTTTCCATATAAAATTTAAGTGTTAGCCTCCCATTGACAAATGTAGAGTTTTGGAAGCCAACCAATACAACAGAAATTAACTGAAACCACTCTAGAATTCATGTGAAACGGGATAAATTGAGTGTTTAAGAATTTTATACCTATCAAGTTAGATATTTTAACCAATTATTGAATCGAATTACAAAAACATGAACAGTTGGCATATTCAAACTCTTTAAGATATTCACATAAACCAGTTGGATAACCACACCTCCTTCACGAATTTAGTCAAACCATCCCGCTTGTAATCGCAGTGTTAGCTTGCATCCTCCAATATGAACAAGAGGGGAGTGTAGCTAGGATTTTAGAATGACCTTCTGATTTCGTCCAGAAGAGTGCTATAAAAAACCCTTAATTTCGCACATTATATATCTCTTTATATAGTGATGCAAAAATCTCTATCAAAGCACGTTTCAAAACCCTAATTTAGTTAGACCTAATTTTGGACTTAATAATGGGCTTAACTTTTGGGCCAATAATTAATCCAAAATTACATGAAGCTATAACCAAACAATTTGGCCCATGCATTTAAATAATTCAATTTGCTCCAAGTGTATAAGCTCCTATCACGTTGGTAATGATCATAAATCACATTTATAATAATAAACAATAAGCGGTGTCTAGTGATATATCATTACTACCTGAGTGATAAGATAATCGGTGATTCGATTAAACCTCTATGATCATTATTCATATATGCCATCATCCATATGCCTAAGATATCAAGATCGAGCACAAGACATGAAACGTATCATCCTTATATAGTTTATCTATGGTTTTTTTGATTTCCGATTAGACTGACTGTAACTAATAACATTGATATTTCATATCAATTCATCTGAGCAGGGCCATATATTTCCTCAGTCTTACTTAATCAAAGGGTCCAAAGACATCACTCTTGTTATATTGGAAGGACAAATCTCATTTTGATCATACAAATCTCTTTGCATGATATGTGACATACTTAATGACCACATTTATGTTCACTCAGTTACGAGCAACAAGGAGTAGTATTAAAATATGTGACTCATATATACAGAATCTTGATGACCTTAGGTCAAAAGACTACATATATCATGACCACTTTAAAAACTACTTATGACACTCATATAATGATTCATGTGGTGTTCTTATAGTGAGTAGGTCTAGTACACAAGTTCTCCAACTTGTACCCATATGTAGACTACATATCTTATACTAGTTTCCACATATGCTAGATTTTATATATTATTACTGCCCACTCTACAATAATACTAAATTAGAGACATTTAAGAATACTATTATTCTAAAATTATAATTTTGTTTGATTTTGTTAACTCAAAACAAACAACGAACGCAATTATTAAAATAATATCTCAATAAAATATTATGACCAAATGTGTAAAATATAATCATCTTATGATTGGCTTTTGGGCGCAATATTAATAAGAAGAACTAATGTCAAGGTCATAGACACGCAAACTTCAACCCATCTCCTCCAGTTTGATCTGAAACTAGTTTTTTCCATAAACAAATCTAAGAATCTCTAATTTATGTAGTCATACGCCTTTTCAAAATCTTTTTTAAATAATATGGCCTTCTTTTTACTTCTCACCAAGAAATTCAAAGCCTCATTAACCACTAACACACCATCTGAAGTTTGCCTTTCCTTCATAAATGTTGGCTATGCCAAACCAATCAACCTTGATATAATTTTCTTTAGCCTTTTTGCTAAAATCTTGGCAATTATCGTATATAAGTAGCCCACCAAACTGACCGGTCTAAATTTTTTTAGCCCTATTAGATTTTTAGTCTTTGGGATTAATGTTACAAAAAAAAAAGTAGTTGTAACCTTTTTTGAGCTAAGCAATTTTCTCAAAGTCCACAACAAACTCCCAAATATCCAACTTTAGGATTTCTCAATTTTCGTAATGAAATTGAATGTACAATCATCTGGTCTTGGTGCCTTATCACCCCCACACATCCATGCGGCCTCTTTCACATCCTCCAATTGAATAGGTGACTTAAGTTGCAACCTTTCTTCCACACTCAAGCTTTTGAATTTTTTACTTCTGAGTTTTGGCTGCTCCACCTACACACCATTCAATGAAAGTCCCTTCATATTATTTCTACATGTCCTTTCATTTAATACTACAGGAAAACACTTGGAATTTTTTTCACCAAAATTTATCCAAATCTCTTGAAATTTTTTTTAATCACGCTCTCATTTTGTATAGCCACCTTCCAAAATCAATCAGCATACTTGGACCTTAGCTTCTTCTCACCTTTTGTTAGCTAACCTTACCCTGCTTCCAAGTCCCATACTTCTAAATCATGTTTCAATTCTGGAACCTTCTTATCTAAATTGCTATAAAATTTTTTGCCCCAACCTTTCAACATATGCTTCAAATGCTTCAACTTTTCCTTTAGGACATAGCCTAGATATTCCTATTCCTTCTTCACAACTTTTGTAAACTCAGGATTTTCAATCTAGATATAAAAAAAACCTTAATGGTACAGACCCAAAATCCTTCACAACTAATCTCAAACATAATTGGCCAATGATAAAAAAATACCCCATTTCATCGCCACCAGTACCGATTTTGGCCATACATCTAGAAATTTTTTAGAAACAAAGAATCTATCTAGCTTACTTAATTTTGGTACCTATCTTGTTATATCAGGTGAATTTCCTTCCCTTCATCTGCACAATGATCAATTCTATATTTTCAATAAACAATCTAAAATCCTCTACCACTTTCTTACTAAAATTACTTTTTTTTCTTTCTTCTTTACTACACACTGCATTAAAATCACCCCTAATACCCACAAACTAGTAAGTTAAGATCTCAACTGCATCTATTTCTTCCTAATCAAGTTGTTGAGGGCAAAAAATGGCTTTATGACCGAGTCTGTGCACCCTTCAATCTTCCCCTGTATTGTTAGGAAACTATCATCAACTACTGAGCATTCCTTCAAGAACTTCTTCTATCCCATTAGTATAGTAGTCCACTAGATAAGCCAACTGCCTCTTCCATTCTAAATCCCATACATCATGACCAAATATGGTTCTAACTAGTTCCAATGATACAGATTCTTTCTTTGCTTCTTGAATCGATACACAATTTACATTCTGTTTTTTCACCATTTCACACATTGTTCTTCTCTTCACACCCTTACTTTGCATTTTAATATTCAAACTCAAATTTTTATACCAACCCACCAACAATTCCCCTAACTCATCCTGTAATCATCTAATCCACACACAATAGTGGTAGAAAGAATCTTGACCTTTCAATCTTTCCAGGTAATTGATTTTCACTTGAGCATTCGTCTCCATGACCAAACCTAACACCTTTTCATTTATTAGTGTTTTTGAAGTTTCTTTCAGCCCATAAGAGCAAGATGTAACAACTTCTTCTTCAATTTTCCTCCATACTTTTTTAACCATGTTATTGACACCATTGCCAAATATTGAGTCTCTTGCAATTACTTCATCTCCTTCCTCAAAGCTTACTTTTTTTGTTCTAGCATCAGGTCATACTTTGAAAAAAAAGGAAAAATTACCAAAAAAAAACTCATAGCGTATAGGCAAAGCTATACTTAGTCCTCTATGTTTTAAATACCTATGCTTATTTGGCTCCAAAACTAACTTCTTCATTCACCTTGTCAAAATACAAGGGAAAATGCCTATGTTTACTCTCATAACTTTCATCCACATAAACTTTTGTTAGTGTTGTGCCCAAAAGGCAATCATGAGATGATTGTATTTTGCATATTGAGTTATGATATTTTATTAAGGCATTAATGCAGTAATTACATTTGTTGTTTTGTTTCTACTTAACGTGATAAATATAATTGTAACCTTAGAATAATGATATTCTCAAATGTCCCTGATTTAGCATTATTGTGGAGCGGGTTACAATAATGCATAATGACTAGCATATGTGGAGACTAATATAGATATGTAGTCTACATATAGGTACAAGTTGGAGGAGAACTTGTGTACTGGACTGACCCACCATGAGAACACTACATGGATCGTTATATGAGTGTCATAAGTGATTTTCATAGTGATCATGGTATATGTAGTCCTTTGACTTAAGGCCATCAAAGTTCCTTACATGTGAGTCACATACTTTGATACTTTCCTTTATTGCTTGTAACTGAGTGAACTTGAAGGAGGTCATCAGGTATGTCATATATTATACAGAGGGATTTGTATAATCGAGATGGGATTTGTCCCTCATATGTAATGGGAGTGATGTCTTCGGGCCCCTTGATAGAGTGAGACTTAGAAAATGCATGTCCATGCTCGAATAAGTTGATATACGATATCAATGTCATCAATTTAAGTTAGTCTACCCGGTAATCAAGAAACCAAAGATTGAGCTATACGAGAGCGACACATTTCATGTCTCGTGCCTAGTTTGGATAAATTGGACAAAAGAACAATGACATATATGGGTAATGATCATAAAGGTTTAGTCAAATCACTAACAATCTTGTCACTTGAGTAGTAATGATGTGTTGCTAGACACCGCTCATTGCTTATGATCATAAATGTGATTTATGATTATTGCCAACGTCATAAAAGCCTATTGGGTCACACACATAGAGCTATTTAGATTATTAGAGTGCATGGACTAATTATTTGGGTTATGGTTTCATGATAATTTCATGTTAATAATTGGCCCAAAAGTTGAGCCATTATTAAGCCCAAAATTAAAGTCTAATTGGATTAGGGCTTTGAAATCCATTAGGCCTAGAAGTTAAGTCTCACTATAAATACAACTTTTAGTGAGAAATTCGCAGTCTTGCCCTAGCCTCCTAAAAAGAGACAGCCGCATTATTCTCTTGCAATTCCTTAAAGGACGCAAGCTAGTACTGTGAGCACAAGAGAAATGCATCTTCCGGGACGTGGTGGAAGCGTGGTGATCCCGAGAGGCTCGTGTGGATATTATAGAAAGCTTGAACACGTCAACTATTCAAGTTTTGTGATTCGACTCTACAGTTGGGTGAGAGATCTCAACCAAAATTAGGTATGAAAATTTTCGAACACCCAGTTTATCCTATTTCACTTGGATCCTGGAGGGTTTTGGTTAAAATTTTATTGCGCTTGTTTGGCTCCCAAAACCCTACAACTTTAAGTTTACTCTCATAACTTTCAACCATGTAAACTTTACTGCTAACTTCTGCACCTAAACACAAAAAAAATGCATAACAAAAAATGAATTCTAAGAATTGAAATTAGTGAAGTGAAATCTTAAACCCAATAAAAATTTGTCTTTGTTCCTAAATGAAATGTGAACAAAATCAGGAAACCAAAAACTAGGCTAGCAATAGAAGCCATGGACAACACAAAAAATTTGAATTTAACCAGAGAGGGCCAATAATCACCAAAAATTTTCTTCTCAAAGAAATCAACTAGAGGAAATCCAAACTCGAACCTTCAATTCAACTAAGCAGTAAGTAATAGATCACAAAAGCAACATCAACCTGCTTGTTAGGCTCGCAAATGAAAATCCAGATCTGTCAAGAACTATTGAAAAGCAATGGGTCAAGAAAAGCAATAGAGTCACCTAGGTGGCAACAACTCCTAAGAAGAATTTTTCCAGATCCGTCGTTTAGGGCAACGACCTTTTCTACCTTCTTCTTTTTGGTAATTCAAAACTATTGTTAGTGGTTGCATCATCGTCAAGATCCAACAAGATAGGGATGGTTGCTAGATTATTCACGGTGCCTATACTTTACTAACTAATCTCTTACTCTTGAAATCTTTGAAGCATTTGCTTTACCGTAGAGATACAAAAGAAAAATGTTTGTGTTGTTTCCACTTTTACTTTTAACTTCTTCACATAATCAAGAAAGTTTGAAAAAGTGAATAATTAAATGATACTTTAAAGGATAATATAGTAAAGTATTTCACTAAATATGAATATATTGTAAATATTTAGGATTGCACCAAATATAATATTTTACCAAGGTTTTAGAATGGAGGGAGCACTTTTATTCTAATCATCAGTACAAAAAAAAAATGACAACTAAAAAATTGTGTGAAACATGTGCAAAAAATAAAAAGTATTATGTGAGACGGAGTAATGCACTCCGGCATCCCCCTCAAGTTAGAACATGTGCATGTAAGTTTATGATGCCTGATTAGCGTATGAGCCTTTGAAAGGAGTTGAGGCCTATAGATTTAGTGAATGCATCTAATGGCTATAGTTGGGATGAGATGTAAAGAACAACTGATTTCTTCAATGGTATCCATTCATGCACAAAATGACAATCCATCTCGATGTATTTCATTTTCTTATGGACAATTGCATCTATTGCGATGTGAATTCTGCTGGTTATTACAATAAAGCTACACTGGTTCAAATGTTCAACTGTCAAGTCCTTTCACAATCCTGGTAACCATATAAGCTCACTAGTTGTCATAGCCGTACCTTGATACTTGGCTTTACCTGAAGAATAGAGATGGCAGTTTGATGGGTGAAATCCATGATCCGTGGATATCACCCCACGAAGAGCGGGTAAACAGGTAAAAATACTTACAATTAGGTAGACATGTGTTGTAGATCACACCTATCTAGCAGATACGACCAGGTAGTAGGTAGAGGGTATTTATCATGGATAAATCCAGCTCGCTTACCCGTGAAACCCATTAGTGTGAATTTTTTATTTATTAATTATAATGGGATGCAACACTTACACTAATTAATATTTTATATTAATTCTTTTCGAATATTTTCTTGTATGCATGATACAATTTTGTGTATTTTATGTTTTTTATTGTATTATATGTAGATAATGGCTTTGTATTTTTGTTTCTTATTTTAGTTTTATTAAATTAAAAAAATACAATTTAAACGGTGGGTGTGGGCCTGGGTGAGATTTTTCACCTACTTGTGGATACTAGTGAAATCGCAGATACAAAAAAAAAAAAAAGCGGCCACGGATGATAGATAAGGGGCATCCATGCCCGATTCGCTCCATTGTCATCCATACTGAATATCGACTTGCAGTTCTTTACTTCTTTGTGTACCATAAGATTGGTGCCTTTTCTTAGGGAAAAGAGTACTCACTGATAGAACGCTTGTTGGCCTAACATGCGCCTCAATGTGCATCACAAAAACTCTTAAGACAAAAATCACTATCTTGAGGGAAAAATAAACCTTTGCTTGGGGCATTCTTAATATTTTTTAGGACATGCAATGATGCATTGTAGCGATGAAGTGTAGGCTATTGGATCTGTTAACTTAAAATGTTAGTGGCATGCATAACATCAAATCTAGTGATGCTGAGATAAAGGAGTTGGCCAAGTAGTCTTCAATTATATCCTAGATAATCAAACATTGGTCCATCAGCCCTGGTAAGATTATGTTGTTGCTCCATTCTTGTATGACTAGGTTTTACTCCTATTAGACTTGCATCACTCAAAATGCCACGTGTGTACTTTCGTTGTCTTGCTAAATTTCACTTGGATAATGTGCCACCTTTAAACCCATACAATATTTCAATCGTCCCAATTCCTTTAGGTGAAATTTTTTGTGGAGAAAATCCTTAAATTTTTTTGTACTCTTTACCACTTCTTTCTCACAAATACTATATCATCTACATATATTAATAGGGTAAGAAAACTTCCATTTTACCTCCTTATGAATAAAAAGGAATCAACATGCAATTACCGGAAGCTATAAATTTTGAGTGTTGTTGAGAACTTCGCAAAACACTCCTAGATGCTTTTTTTAGTCCATAAAAGTGATTTCCTTAAGTGGTAAACATAATCATATCATTGTGGCACCTCAAGTAAATTTCCTCATCTAGATTCCCATGTAGAAAGACACTGAACATTTAGTTGATGAAACTCCCAATTTTTAGAAACTGTGACGGCTACGAGACATCTTACTATTGTGAGGTTGGCAACATGGGCAAACATCTAGTTTTCGTATATGCCTTTTACTTGATGCACGCTTGGCCACAAGCCTCGTATTATATCTCTGATTTCATCTGGTTTATCTTTTTTTTTATTTTGAACAATACATCAAAAAGAATTTTTTATTAAGAATAACTAGCAAGCCACTAGTTACATACAATTTCAGTACATCTCCTAGCGAACAGAATTACAGTTATATACTCTGCACAAATAGATTTGATTGAGTTCTTTCCATCAGCATTTAGTGCCCAACGCATTGATCTAATTCTTCCACCTCCAACTGCACATCAAGTATTTGTTACAATTCATCAAGTTTCATCACCTCTCTACATCTCGGTCCTCTCCTCCAATCTTCCCTCCAAATTCCCTATCGTTTGACTTGTGCTTGACCTTATACAACCATTTGTAGCCAGCTAGCGTCTTCGCTTTGATAAACTCACTAGCTCCCAAGTGCGATTCAGCTCAAGTGCTGGAATTTTTGTATGAGTGGCAGGAAAGCTGCAAATTTGAGTCCTTCAAACTATTGACTAGCACATCAGTTCCGAGTAGATTGATAGAGCTGAAAGAAAAGCTTAGTGGTATATGAAATAAAGTTTATCGGAAGTACAAGAGGACGAGGCGTAAAACTTACCTAAAATAGTTGTATTATAATATAAATTCATTCTGGGGAGGCCATATTGATAGCAAACAAAGTACAGGCTTAGGCTTCAATTGAAAAAGAAAAACTAAATCTAGATACAAATGAACTTGTAAATTACAACCTTATTAGTAGCTAACCAATTGCTAATAGCTAAAAGAGGTTCCTTTCCAGACAACCCCGGCCAACACAAGCAAAATAGCCTCCCATGCTGCAATTTGCTCTGTCTTTACAACGCCATCTGTTCTTAGTTTAAAAAAATTCTGCAAGTCTTCCACTTCACCTGTAGTGTTGTTGCACAATGTAATTGCAGATCGATACCGGAGGTCTTGCACATGGTAGTGTTGTTCTTGGATGCTAGTGTTAAAGTTAATTCCTTTAACGGCTGATAAATTCTCTTGTGTCCAAACAATGGATCTAACTAGAGAAAGTTGATAACGAGACATTTGTCAACGAGTATAATGCACGTCTAGATAATTCTATATGCTAATGAAATTGGAGAAGTGACACTTTTAGTTCTAAAGAGTATCTTATTTATTAAAATTTTATTTTTCTTAAATTAATTTTAAATATTTAAAATCAGATAATTGTTATATTTTGTTTTTATTTTTTTCTACCAGTTTATGGAAAGTTTTAAAAGTAACCGTTCACATAAAGTGTTAAGATTCACTTGGAAACATGAGGTTTTAGAACATTAATAGACTAGAAGGGCAAAGTTTTAGGGAAAAAAAACATCCTTTGGAACATACAAATTTATATGAGTTTTATAATTAGTTAGTAATTTAAATTTAGGTAACTTCTACCCCCATTTGTACTTACAATCATTATCTGTCATCAGATCATCACTTTATTCTATTGAACATACTTTTTAATAAAAGGCTTAAATGCTGAAAAGTACCCGAACTTTACTTATTGAATCACTTAAAAGCTAAAACTGTGAACTAGCACAACTCAAAACTCGTACTTCTGAGTTTGATGCTGTTTTGTCCAAAGGGTGAGTTGGTTAATCAATTGAAGTCATGCATTCTGATGCCATTTTTCTAAATTTGAGTACCTTCATAAGCGATGGTGTGACTAAGTTTATCAGTTTGGCCAAATGGTGGCAAACGGCATCCAAACACATAATTTTACCTAACCGACTAAGTCATCTTGTGGCCTAAACTGCCCTAAATTAGAAGTACAAGTTTTGAGTTGTGCCGATTCATAATTCAGTCCCTAAGTAATCCAGCAAATAAAGTTCAGGGTACTATTCTGCATTTAAGCCTTAATAGAACCTTTATATGGACATAATTATTACTTTCCTTACCCCTTCCAACGTATAGCGTAGATAAAGTTTGTGCTCCACTAAACCCTAAATAAACACATGAATGGCTCTTGCAATTGAATAAGATATTGATGTGTTATTTATAGGATGTTTAATTCAACAATGATACAAGTGTTGTATTTATACGTACGCCTAGAAATATAAAGAAGCGTGTGAACAACCAAATGGTTATTAGTTACAAATACACAAAGTTTGGATGAAACTGCAATATGCCATTTAAAACCCTAACAGGGGTAGTCCAAGGGGATAATTCTTTCGGGCAGCCATCTTTGTACTCTAGCGTCTGCCCTCTAAATTAAGGGAAGTTTCTCACATGCTCCCTACATTATGTATGTCCTACCCCTATAATTACTATTCCACCCTCTTGAAAAATAAAAAATTTCAGCCATATCTTATCCTCCTATTTTGACGACGGTAGTGATTATTCAACAACGGCAGCAAGTATTCGATGATGGCAGCCAGGGATGAAGTCGAATGGGAGAGGCGGCGGAGGGAAGAGGCGACGGAAGGGAGAGCCAGCGGAGAGGAGGTTGAAGCCAAAGGAGAGATGCGACAAAGGAGAGAGGCGGCGGAGGGGAGGTTCAATTCGATGGGGAGAAACGGCGAAAGGGAGGTTGACGGTGTCTAGACGACATGGTACGATGGCGACGGCATCTAGAGATTATGATTCAATGGATTCACAATGTTGGAGGAGGAATTGAAGCGACGACGACCGGTGAACGTCGCAAGCATTTTTTTTTTTTCTGTTTTGGCTAAATTATGTAAATAACGCGTCAATATTTTCTAAAGCTTGCAATATTACCCTAGCATTCAAAAAGTTACTTTTTTTCTCCACTGCAGTAGATATTCAAATTGTATTTATATAAGACGTCTTATCTTTTTACTAATATATGAACAAACGTAACAAATCTATAATATATCTATAACATATCTCTTATCTTATTTGCATATATGTATGAACAAATGTAACAAATCTATAATATATCTATAACATATCTCTTATCTCATTTGCATATATGTATCACATATTTTATACATATCTGTCACTTGTTTTATACATCGAGTTTTATATATATTTATTATTTGATTTGTGCATACCTCCAATTTTGGTAGGAAGAAATATTTGACGCGTTCACACTTTTTCTTTTTCTTGTGGGCTAAACCTATACATATTATTAAATATATGGATAATATATCCATGATCACATTTGTACACATGTCACATATTATTTTTACATATCTCTCATTTTCTTTATAAATCAAGTTTACACATATCTAACATCTAATTTGTACATATCTTCAGTTTTTTGGGAAATATGGAATTTGATATGCTCACATATGTTTTATATTATATAAGGCGGCATTGGAATATAAATAGATATAGACATTAAAGGGTAGGGTGTACATTAGACTTGCCCTAAATGAAGAGAAAAAAAAAGATGTTTCCATTTAGATTAAAAAAAATTGAAAATTTAAACTTTTAACTAATCTGTAAACTTTTATTAAATAATTTAAATTTATTTGAAGATAAGTATGGTATGCTTTAAATTATAGGGTTGATTTAAATAATTTGCATGATTACTAGGTCAACACTTTGATTGTGTGTAATGTTAGTTTTATTCTTTGAATTTAAGGTGCAATCAAAACCGCTAAATAAATAACCGCTTGTTACACAGTTTAGTTTTAATTTTGATTCTTATTTTTTTATTATCTAGAATTAATGTTATGAAAAAACTTACATTCTATTTATTTAACAGTCACTAGAACCATATTCTTTTCCCAGAAAATACTTTTTATGATTTTATCCCTTATACAACTTTTTTTAAAAAGAAAAATCAATAAAGAATACTTAGTTTTTGTAAAATTGTTTTAAAACATAGTTTTTTTTTGTATTTAGAAGCTTTACAAGATGAGTGAACAAAAGATGTTATACAATCTAATTAACTTACCTTAGCCTAAGCTCACCGACTAGCTTCAAATAGAAAGAAGCTCTTGCATAAGCTAGGATTGAACCATGGCCAACCATATGAAACCATGGTATTCATATAAATTGTACTAAAACCTAATCACTTGAGCTTCTAAAAGTGTTACATTTTAATTGGTATATCACTAATAATCACTTCGTAGTAATTTCCCTCCAATGCAAACTTAAGACTAATTACATTATGGCTCTTGCTTAAAATTGATCTAATTCTGGCAATTATGTCTTAAATCAGTTGATTGGAATACTAATATTTCACTTGGTTGGTCAGGATTCAAGTCTTATCTTATTTAGTGAAATTCTTCCCTTTACAATTAGTAGATTGTTTAAGACTGGGTTGTCAGTGTACAATATGCTAGCCTATATAATATCTGTTGTACCCTTATCTTGTAAAAACATCTGAATTAAAAAAAAATCTAGCTTTTTTTTTTTTAACAGAACCTCAAAAAATATTTATTAAAAACCAACAAGTAGCTGGGAAACAAGAACAAAGATACAAGGTACACCAATATAAGAAAAAGAACAACCCTTGATAGAGTAATATATATGTATAATCACCCCTATGACAAGGACTATACTAGAACCAATTTGCTCATGCTATTAAGGGATTAGAGCACCATTCATAAAAGGAAAACTGTTTTTCTTCTACCCTATACATAATCCAAAGATGTGAAAAAATTTGATTTCAAAAACAATATCCTTAACCGAGATCACCCACCTATAGAAAATTTTGTTGTATCCTGCATTCCATATAGCCCACAGAGTTGCAACAATAACAACTTTCCACACCAGCCAAACATGTTTAGATGAGAATTTCATTGGCCACTGTAGCATAAAACAAGAGATCGATAAACAATTGACTGAAAAGAAAGTCCACTACTTGAAGATGCATGACCAGACTTAGGAAGCGAAATCACATAACAGCAGCAAATGATCCTTATTTTTGACATAACGAAGGTAGAAATGGCACCCTAATTTTGGCAGAGAAATTTCCTTAGACACCAAGTTTCGTCTAGTAGGCGGCCGGCGTTGGATAGCTTTCCAAGTGAATATGTTGACTTTCAATGGAACCTAGTTGCACCATGTGTATGAGGTAGGGTCCTGTAAGTCCATGGCCAATTTTAAGTCCACTAGCCTTGTTATTGAGCGAACAATGAAATCACCAGAGTTGTTCAAACTTTAACATAACACATCGGAAGTGTCAGTAGTAATCTGCACACCATCCAACACCTATAAAAACATATCCAATTCTGCACTTTCTCTCCCTAGGCTTTTTTCTCCAACTACTATTCCACACCCAGTGACCTCTTACCCAAGACCCTATAGTAAAACTTGAACAAGAACAGGTAGTTTCGAATGTATGTTCTACCCTTTATTCAATGATAAGTTTGCTCTATTTTATAGAGCTTACAAAAGAAGTAACAAAAAATATCAAATTAACTAGACTTTCAGGATAAACTTGAACGTTAAATAACTGACTTATAGCAGAACAAATCTTCTCCTGATTTTACTCAACTACTTTGAATCATTCTTCCAACACTCCCCATTGATTCAAAGTTGGTAATGCACAGCAAGCTTCGAAGTTCTTCAAATTTGAGCTACGGCAATGCTTTTGTGAACATATCAGCAATTTGCTCTTTTGATTTGCAGAACTATATTTTAATCTCTTTATTAGCAACCAACTCCCTTATAAAATGATGCTTTATTTCCATATGCTTTGTTCTTCCATGCATAACAGGGTTCTTTGTCATAGCTACTGTGGATAGATTGTCACATAACAGTGGTGTCGCCTCTAGTTGTCTGTGATTCATATCACACAATATTCTTCGAATCCATACCCCTTGACAGGTTGCTGTAGTTGCTGCTACATATTCGGCTTCAGTTGATGACAATGCTACTGAACTTTGTTTTTTTGACATCCATGAACTCGCACCTAAGCCTAAGCAGAAACAATTCCCAGTAGTGCTTCTCCTATCATCTTGTGATCCAGCCTAATCACTGTCGGTATAACTTTTCAACAAAAGATTTGGAACCCATAAATACCATATTCCATAGTCTCTGGTTCCAGCTATGTATCTTAAAATTCTTTTTGCAGCCCCAAAGTGATGTTGAGTAGGACAGTGCATATACCTCGACACCAATCCTGCAGAGAAAGCAATGTTTGGTCACGTGTGAGAAAGATAAAGAAGTTGTCCAACTAGACTTCTAAACCTTCTTGCCTCTATCATTTCAGTACCATCTTGTGCCTGTAACTTTTCGCTGGTGTTCATAGGAGTTGTAGTCACTTTGCAATTGTCCATGTTGAATTGCTTCAATAGATCAGCTGTCATACTTTTTCTGTGATACAAAAATCCCTTCTTCCGTTTGCTCCACTTCTAATCCTAGGAAGTAATGCCATTCTCCTAGGTCCGTCATCTCAAATTTTCTCACCATTGAATCCTTGAACTCTGAAATAAGCTAAGCAGAAGAACCTGCATATATCATATCATCAACATATAAACTAGCAAAGATGATATCTTTAGTACCTTATTTCTTAAGATATAACGTAGGTTTATTTGAGCTTCTTTGAAACCCACTAGTTTGAAAAAAGTCATCAATTTCACTATACCAAGCTCTAGGAGCTTGCTTCAATCCATATAAAGCTTTCTTGAGCTTGTACACTTTGTGTTCTTCTCCAGGTACTTCAAATCCTTCTGGTTGTTGCACAAACACTTCTTCATTTAGCTCTCCATTTAAGAATGCAGACTTAACGTTGAACTAAAACACTTTCTATTGCTGTTGTGCTGCAAGTGCCAGAAGTATTCTGATTGTTTCAAATCTTACAACAGGAGAACCTGTCTCTTCAAAGTCGATGCCATATTCTTGAGAGTATCCTCATGTTACCAGCCTCACCTTATGCTTCTGTGTGTTCCCATCTGGGTCGAACTTCATCTTAAATATCCATTTAAGGTTGATCATTTTTTCCCATGGGGCAGATATGTTAGCTCCCATGTATTGTTTCTCTCGATGGCCACTATTTCATCCTGCATTGCTGCTTTCCAAACTTCATGTTTCATGGCTTCTTTGGCATTTGCTGGATCACTAGCAAATAAAGCATAAGTGGTTGCATACAGATCTCTCAATGACTTGGTCTTTTGTGAATGACACTCTGGTGACGATTCCTCTAACGAAGATGAAGAGGATCTTGCTGGAGTGATTACTTGAGGTCGTCCTGGTGAGCTTTCAATTAGTTCTTCTCTCTGCAGTTCATCATTTTCCATGCTTAAGATGGGGGTATCTTTTTCTGAAACTTCCTCCCAGCCCAATTTTTCATCAAAAACAACATCATGCCTAATGACAATGTTTTTGTTCTCAGGATCAAACAATCGATACGCTTTAGAAGTCAAGCTATAACCAATGAAAATATAGCGTTTGGATTTCTAGTCTAGTTTATGTCTACAAGTTTGAATCAAGGCATAATAGACACATCCAAAGATACGTAAATGACTTACAGATGGCTTTGACTGGTACCAGGCCTCATATGGTGTCATATTCCATACAGCTTTTGTAGGGGAGAGATTTAGCAAGTATATTGCTGTAGCTACAGCTTCTGCCCAGAAATCATCAGCAAGATTCTTGGTTTTCATCATAGAACGAGCCATTTCCACTATAGTTCTGTTTTTCCTTTCTGCAACACCGTTCTGTTTAAGAGTGTAGGGAGCAGTGAGCTCTCTTTTGATACCTTGGTCTTCATAGAAAGCTACAAACTACTTGGAAGAGAACTCTCCCCCTCGATCGGTTCTGAGTGTCTTTAGCTTATGATTGCTTTGTTTTTCAGCCAATGTTTTGAACTTCTTGAAGTGATCAAATGCTCCTAACTTCATTGTAAGAAAGTATACCCAGCTCATCCTGGTATAATCATCAATGAAGAGAATAAAATACTTACTTCCTGCATGCGATGCTATCCTCATAGGTCCACAAATGTCAGCATGAACTAAAGTTTTTCTATTGCCCGTCTTGATTGTCCACTAGGAAAGACTTTTCTTGTCTGTTTGCCCAGTAGGCATCCTTCACACACATGCTCAAGGTTTTCAATGATTGGTAATCCTGCCACCATCTCCTTATTGGCTAGTAACTGTAATCCTTTAACATGTAGGTGACCACAATGTTGATGCCATACTTCTGATTCATGAGACCTGCTACTCATAAATGCATTATCCTTATTTCACGAAAAATCAATAGGGAACATTTTGTTATCGGTCATTTGGGCTTTTAACACAACTTCACCAGAGCTTGTTTTTGCAACACATGCTCCTTTTTCAAATAGAACAATGTAGCCGTTTGCGACAAGTTGCCTAACGCTAATTAAGTTGTGAGCCAAACTTGGTGCAAAATGCACATTGCTGATCAGTTTTTCTTTTCCACTAGTGTTGACAGCCACAGTTCCTTTACCTTCGATCTGAAGCTGTTTGTTATTTCCATGTCTCACCTGAGACTTATGTGTTTCATCCAACTCCTTGAACTTCATTTTTTCTCCTGTTAGGTGGTTAGAGCATGCACTATCAAGATACTAGATTTCTTTATAGGAAGATTGTGGGCTTACATAAGTCATGAACAGGTAGTCATCTTCTGACTGTTTAGCAAACTTCGCCTGATCATCCTTGCTCCAGTATACTTCTTCTTTGTGCCCAAATTTTTTGCAATAGGTGCATTGAACAGGATTACTCCTACCAGGCCCTTTTCCTCTGAAAGTGCTTCGATTCTGACCTCTATATTGATAGAACTTTTCTCGCTCTCCCTGAACCTGAAATGCTTGCTCCTCTTCTCGGGCTGTGCTTCTGTTAATTCTGGTCTCATGAGCTTGCAATGAACCCATGAGTTCATCAACTGTTCAATTGTCATTACTGACAGATCTTTTGACTCTTCTATGGCAGCTACCACATGGTCAAACTTTGGAGTCAAACTTCTCAAGATCTTTGCTACAACAGTTTCGTTAGTGACCTTATCTCCATATGCACGCATCTGACTGACGATTGAGGAGATACGAGCAAGATATTCTTGCAACAGTTCATTGTTTTTCATGTTTGTTGTTTCAAAATCTCTTCTTAAGAATTGTAACTTGACTGTGATCACTTTTGCTGAACCTTGATATTTGATCTTAAGGATGTTCTATACCTACTTGGCTGTGGTGGCAATAGCTATTCTTGCAAAAATAGCTTCATCAACTACCTGTTGAATGAAGAACAGCTCTTTTGCATCTTTCTTGATGATCTCTTTGCTTGTTGCTTCAGTACTAGAGCTTTCTTCAGGATAACCAGACTCTACAAGATCCCATAAATCCTGGGACTTGAAGAGTGTTTTCATCTTTATGCTCCACTATTCATACAAGTCACCTTTGAAAACTGGAATTTGTGGCTGTGTGATGTTTGCTACAGAGTTGTTGGATGTCATCATGCTGTCAATTTGTGAAGTACATTGAAGCCTAGGTTAGAACCTGGCTCTGATACCATGTATAGTAAAACTTGAACAAGAATAGGTAGTTTCGAATGTATGTTCTACCCTTTATTCAATGATAAGTTTGCTCTATTTTATAGAGCTTACAAAAGAAGTAACAGAAAATATCAAATTAACTAGACTTTCAGGATAAACTTGAACGTTGAGTAACTGACTTATAGCAAAACAAATCTTCTCCTGATTTTACTCAAGTACTTTGAATCATTCTTCCAACAAACCCCATATCAATAACCCTAACATCTTAAGATAAGCACAATTGAAAGAGCCTAAGGAGGAGATCTTTTAGTGTCGTAACCCCAACCCACTTATCCCACCAAAAAATAATTTTATCACCTCTCCCAATTTTCCACTTAAAACATTCACTAAGATTAACTGCCCCAAATCGAGGAAGAACTACTTGGTACTATCCCCGGCCCTTTCCAACTTGCCATTAGACCCATAAATAAAAATGATCATTCTTTTCCAAAGTCCCTCCTTTTTTGACCCAAATTGCCACCACCATTTCACCAACAACCCAAAATTTTTATCTAATAGATTCCCGTGCTCAAACCCTCATGTTCTTTTCCCACTATCACCTTTCTACAACTAATCCAACTTATTTTCCTACCCTCCCCAAACCCACCCCCAAAAATAAATTTTTTCTTAATTTTTCAAGTGTTTGAAGCACTCTAGAGGGACTCGGAATAATGAAAAATAAAACAATGGTGAGCTGGAAAAACTTGCCCTTAGAAGTGTCAATCTACCACCTGCTAGAAAATGTTCACATTTTGACTCTAAAAGTTTCTTTTTCATCTTCTAAACCACAACTATCCAAGGAGACTTCCTAGAAATATTTCCTCCAACCGGCAGTCCCAAATAAGTCATAAGCAGCTCATTTTTCCAACACCCAACTAAATTTGAAAGTCTTTCCACCTACGAGTCAGCCACATTGACTCTTATTAAAGTACTTTTGGCCATATTGACTCTTAACCCAGAAACCAACAGTACAAGAAAAATCGAATTTAGCGACGGTTTAATTAGCAACGGTAAAAAACCATTGCTAATAGTCGGTAATATTCCGGTGAGACTTTAGCGACGGCTGTTAGTCGCTAAATTTTAGTGATGTTTACTGTCGCTAAATTAGTGACGGTTACGAGTTGCTAAAGTTAGCAACAGCGTACCGTCGCTAACTTAGTGACGGTTAGCCGTCGCTAAAATTAGTGACGGCATACCGTCACTAATTTAGTGACGGTTGGCCGTCGCTAAAATTAGCGATTGCGTACCGTCTCAAGGTTGGCCATCGCTAAACTAAAAAAAATAAAAAAAAAAGTTTGGGTTCTCATGTGCCTTTCATTTTTTATGATAAATTATTATCTCATCGAACATAAATAATTGATTTTGAATACACTACCAGAAAAATATAAATATTATAGTTGAAAATTGTGTGACGTCTCAAATTCTCACACAACATAAATTATTTCAGTTGATATAATACAAATGTATTTAGATTGTAGATATTTTTTTCCTCACGAAACAATTTTAAGATTATACGAATTTTATTTACGTTATTCAGATCCGTCTATCCAACAAGTTGCTGTATCTTTACCATTACAACAAATAATTTTGTTTAAAGAAACAGAATTATAAAAAAAAAATATTAATACACAACGAATGCATGCACATGCGCTAAATATCATGACACGTAGTTTAACTTCTGCAGACTTTTCAACCCAATTAGTTTGTTGCTGCTATGTAGGGACTGATATCCGTCGCTAAAGTTTCACCGGGCTCTACGTGACAATTTACCGTTGCAAATTTAGTGAATGTTAAACGTCGCTAAAGTTTGTGGTTGGTTATCTTCGCTAAATAAGTGACGGTTATGCGTCACTAAAGTTACTGACGGCTTAAAGTCCCTAATTTAGTGACGGTTATTATGCATCACTAAACGGTTAGTGAAATTTTAGTGACGGCTTAAAGTCGCTAATTTAGTGACAGTTATTCGTCGCTAACATTAGTGACGGCTTACCGTCGCTAATTTAGTGACGGTTATGCGTCACTAAATTTTAGTCGCTAATTAATTTAGTGACAGTTATTCGTTGCTAACATTAATGACGGCTTACCGTCGTCACTAATTTTAGTGACGGCTTAAAGTTTAATTTAGTGACGGTTATGCGTCGCTAACATTAGTGACGGCTTACCGTCACTAATTTAGTAACTAAATTTAGTGACGGCTTACCGTCGTGACGTAAGTTTAGTGACGGTTATGCGTCATTACTAAATTTAGTGACGGCTTAAATTTAGTGACGTCGCTAATTTAGTGACGTTTATGCGTCACTAAATTTTAGTGACGGCTAATTTAGTGAAAGTCACTAAATTTAGTGACGGTTATGCGTCGCTAACATTATAATTGTATAATTATAATTTTTAATTTGATTAATTAAGCATACAAATCTCTAAATATTTTTTGAGTAATTAACAAATAATCTATTTAATGAAAATTATATTAATTATTTAGTGACGGTTAGCGTCGCTAAACTTAACAAAATCCAAAAAAATAGTAATAGTTCTCATGTATTAGTAATTTTTTATGCTAACTTGTCATCTCTTTTAACATAATTTTTTTTAATATATGTACTATAGTGGAGATGTGGACCTTAAAGTCGCATAACAATTTAGTAGATGGTTATGAGCCGCTGCCTGACATTTTCAAGATGAAAGCAAACAAACTAGCTACTTGATGATATAACTTAGAAAAAATAGGTACTGTAGTGAAGATATGCACTGTAATGTCGGATAAATGTTTAGTAGAGGTTATGAGTTGTTAAAATTTAATTAGCGACTGATAGCCTTCATAAGTTTTCCATTATTTAATCTTTATCATGTGACCTATATTTATTCAGAATTTAGTTTACTTATTCTTTATGTTAAATCTAGTTCAAGAAAACTTGTTCTCGTTCTATATGTCAATTGTTTAATTGTATACTTATAATTAAATTTTAATGTGATTAATTCAGCATACAAACGTCTTAAAAAAAATTTTAGTAAAAAAAAAAGTAGATTTAATGAAAATTAAATTCATGGATCAATGGTTTATTATGGCATTATGCTTAACCAGTGAGTTATATGTTATCATTTAATTATGGATTAACATAATATGTTAAGAAGTAGCGACGGGTCTTAGTCGCTAGTTTTAAGCGACAGTTTACCGTCGCATGTATATACGATTTTAACAATACTAATTCGCTAACAAACCACTCAGTAAGTCGTTTGCTAAACCGAAGCTCTGCTCCTCTACAGCGAAACCGCAGCTCTGCTCCTCTACAGTGAAACCGAAGCTCTTCATCCTCTTCACCAAATCTAAAATCGAAACCCGGTCTACTCTTCCTCCCCTTCCCCAAATCTGAAATCAAAACCCCTTGGATCTTCAGTCCTCGTCTTCTCTTCCTCTGGGTGAAATCAGCGTCAGACCTCGTGACGGCAAAGCAGGGGCCCCAATCTCCATAATCGTGCCTCCCAACCCGTTGAAATGGCGCCTGTTGACACCCAATTTCGTCCGACTTCTTATTTTTAAAAAAAAAAATTAATTAAAATAAATAAATAAATAAAAATAAGTAATAATCAATAATTATAAAAATTATTATTAATTATTATACAAAGAGAGAATTAAGAAGTTTTGGGGGAGGGGCATTTTGTTAATATCTATGTGTGTATATCCAAAAAATTAAAGTCCAAAAAAATAATAAAAAAAAATAATAATTAAAAAAATTTATTATTATTCTTATTAATTAATTATTATTACTGAAAAAAATTAATTAATTAAGTTAATTAGTTTTTAAAATATGTATTTTTTTTATAAGAGTTTAATTAAAATGATATATGTGTGTATATGTGTATGTTTGAAATAAAAAGAAAACTTCACAAAAAAAATGACAAAATTAAAAAGTTTATGGTAAAAATGGCAAAATTGAGAAGTTTTGGGAAAAATTGACAAAATCTGAAAGTTCCAGGAGCATTTGGTAATTTTTCGCGTCAATTTTGGGCCAGATTAACGGTTCTGGCCCAAATTAACAGAAAACGACAAAATTGTCAAAATCAGAAGCTTCAGGAACTTCTCCAGAGTCAAAGAGACGTAAAGGACTGAAACTGTTATTTTACCAAATTAAGAGATAAGTTTGAATTTAATTAATTTTTAATTATGAACAGTCCAGCACCCCTTCCCCTATAAATAGGGGTCCAAATCTGTGTGTTAACACGGAGAGAGAGAAAAAAAAAATCAAGCTTAGAGCTCCGTTTTAAGAAAAGAAAAACTTACAATCTAGGTCCCTGGCCCCCTTCCTTCTTCCCAAAATACCAAAACTTTTTCCCCTCTCTCTGTTCTCCCGTTTCCCACTTCCGTTAATGATTTTGTTTTCTCCTTCCCGCCGACCTCCGTCACGCTGCCGCGTCATCGCCGTTACCGTCGCCGTCGCCATCAATTTCGATCGTTCGCAACCGCGCCGTCACGCTGATCGCGCGGTTACGCCGTCCCTCCGCGAGCTGCTCTTCCTCTCTGCCGTGTCTCCACCGTAGTTTCCCCCTCGCCGTCGCGCCATCGCCTCGCCGGTCGTCATCAGCCCAGCTCCCCATACCGTCACCGGAAAACGGTGGATTGAACGCGCGACCCGCGCGTCAGCCCGCGAACCCGTTTCGCGACCCGTTCCGACCTGGAGATTCAAAAATTCGCTTTTTTGGGCATAATCCTCATTTTAGTCCTTGATATTTTTGTTTCATCCATTTTAGTTACTAATTTTGTTATTCTTGCAGAAAGGCTATTAACAACGAACCTTACTTCACTAACTTTTATTATTACTATCATTATTATTATTAACTACTAACTTTACTAACCTTTATTATTATTGTTATTATTGTTAACTTACTAACTACTAACTTTACTAACCTTTTATTATTATTGTTATTATTGTTAACTTACTAACTCACTAACTTTTACTAACCTTTTATTATTATTATTATTATTAACTTACTAACTTACTAACTTTACTAACCTTTATTATTATTGTTATTATTATTAACTTACTAACTCACTAACTTTACTAACCTTTATTATTATTGTTATTATTGTTAACTCACTAACTTTACTAACTTTTACTAACCTTTTATTATTATTATTATTAACTCACTAACTCACTAACCTTACTATCCTTTTATTATTATTATTATTATTAACAACTAATTCTAACAACTAACTTTTATTATCTTTATTATTATTATTATTATTATTATTATTATTATTATTAAATGGAAGGTTATACCTCCTATTTATTATTTTAAAAAGTGGATGGCCAAAAAAGCCCCACTTTATTTATTTATTTTTAATATTTCTTTATTTACTTTATATGTTTCACTTTATTTATTGTCATCAAATTTTCCTTTATTTTACTTTATGCAAAATTTTATTTTATGGTTAAATTCATTTCACTTAAAGAAAGAAATTACCCATAAAAAAAATAAATAATATAAATAAGTAAATAAGTAATAAAAATTAAAAGAAAATTTTTTATGTGAATAATTATTTTTAAAGGCTAATAAAAATCATTTTTAAAAGCCAACTATCTTTTATTATTTTTGAACACATGTTTTTATTATTTCTTTAAAATAACAAAAAAAGTTAACTTTTTATTCCTTTTGTTAAAATTAATAAACAAACATAATTAAATAATTCTCAAAAAAAAAACAAAACAATTCTTTTTAAATAAAGTAAGGATATTTAAAAGACATTTAAATAAAATAATAATAATAAAATAAAAATTATGATTAAAATTAATAATTAATTAAATAAACAATTAATAAAAAATTAAACTCCATGTCCAAATGATCCGCCAGGATCCAATGGTTTGGAGAATAAAAAAATATTTTTAAAATAAAATATAAAAATATAAATTAATTTTAATAGTTACTTTATTATTTTTATCCAGTAAAAAAAAATATAAAAAATGAAAACAAAAAAACTTTTTAATAAAAGAAGTGTATGAAAATTAAGACTTTGTATTTTACTTATTTCTTTTAAAATAAAATATAACTTTATGATTCCTTTATTAACAAAATAAAAATCTTAGCCAAATGATTTTTAATAAAAATAAAAATAAAAAAAAAAAAACTAAATTCTCTTTAATATTTTAGACTTATTAATTATTTTTTTAGATTTATAAATAAGATAATTACTTTAAAAATCTTACATCAAAATAAAAATAAAATATCAAGACTTTTCTTTTATTTACATACATAAATCCTTGGTTTCATTATTACATAAATAAAATCATGATTAAATAATTACTTTCTGGTTCACCTTTTATCAAATAAAATATTAAGACTTTTCTTTTATTTTTGGAATATATATATAAGTTTTTTTTCTTCATTAAATAAATAAAACCTTGATTAAATAATTACTTTTTGGTTCATCTTTTATCAAATAAAAAAAATAAACATAAAATATATAAATCTTTCTTCTATTTTTTTTATATATACATATAAATCCTTAGTTTCTTTAAATATAACCTTGATTAAATAATTTCTTTTGGTTATTCTTTTATCAAATAAATAGAATAAACATAAAAATAAATGTTAAGATTTTTTTTTAACTCTTTAATTTCTTTATTAAATAAAGAATCTTGATATTAGGTAAATTAAAAAAAAATTACTTTTTGGTTCCTTTATAAATTAAGTAATTACTTAAAAATAAATAATAAAAATCTTTCATTAAACAAGAAAAAGAAAAAGAAAAGAAAAGAAGAAAAAAAAGAAAGAAAAAAAAAAAAAAAAAAAGAAAAGAAAAAAAAAGAAAAAAAAAAAAAAAAAAAAAAAAAGAAAAAAAAAGAAAAAAATAAAAAAAAAAAAAAAAAAAAAAAAATAAAAGAATTTAAATCATTAACATTAAAGATCATTAACAAAATCTAAAATTTCATAAATAAAAAGACTTATAAATTAGTAATTAAACTAATAATTAATTCTATAATTAAAAAATTAAATAATTAACAATAAGTTAAAATTTAAATTAATTTCCATATCCGGATGATCCGGCAGGATCTACGGTTTGGAAAGTATCAACTTTTTTTTAATTTAATTGAATAAAAATTAAATATAAAAAAATATAAAAATCCATATTTACGATATTAATTAAAAAATTTCATCAAATTCCGTGTCCGGGTGACTCGGCAGAGTCCATGGTTCGGAAATAAATCTTCCGTTTATTATAAAATCGGCAGAGTCCATGGTTCGGAATTACCAAATTTTATAAAAATCCAATTAATTCAAAAATCCATATCTGGATGATTCAGTTAAAATTTCTGGTTTGAAAATTAACTGAATTTTATTTAAAAGCAAGCAAAACAAAATTAAAATCAACTAAGGTACCAATTTTGGGCGTTAAAATAGAGTTATTTTAACGTAACCGTACTCCCGAACCTTTGAACTCTCGCAGACCATTTTTAAGGTGTCCAATCGACCTAGGCGAAACCGATTGGTGGCGACTCCATAAAACCCCCACGTTGCCACAGCTTGGCGACTCCACTGGGGAGTCATACGTTAGTGAGTCAAGCCTAAAAGTTGATTTGTTTTGTGCTGCTTTGCTTATTTTTATGTGGATTCATGTGCTATATTTACTTATTGTAAACATGCATTATGCATTCACGACATGAAGCTCTATACCCGAGCTTCCTCAAATCGAACACGTTCTTTCAAAGCGGAATTGGTGTTGTTGTCCTTGTGAGACCATGGTCTCCAAGCCTTCACCGGTTTCAAGTAGCAAAGTAGTGTATTGCCTCCTGAGACGGATAGTCTCTGCATGGGCCCACGAAAAGCTACGACCCGAATTAATCCTTTCCTTACATAAACCCTCGTGGGTAAGGAATTGGGCTGTCACTATAATTTAGTGATGGGATTCGGGAACTACCCTTGGCCTTTTTGATAAACCACCTTATGCATATAGAACTTCTCACTCTACCATAGAACCAATCAATAAGAACTCATATGTCTTTGTTCCAATCAGCATAGACATGAATTTTTATCCATTTGCTTATATGGCTAGATTTATGATTCCGTGTATTACTTTTTGCTAACTTTGTTTTTTTTTTTCTGGCATATTCATATCATTCATTAAGATACGTATTCGGTGAAGGAATCACTATCATGGACATTTTCGAATACCTTCCCACGGCTGTTAATGAATCTTGGAATGCCACAATAGTGGAAACTCAACCGGAAGCTATGGAATTCTCTGAAACAGCCCAAAAGCTTCATGGAGATTCCCTGACACCACATTCTCATGTACAACTCAAGGATCAAGTATCGGTCCGTATAGATCAGAACGACATAACTGAACTATTACGAGTATGGAATAGTTGGAGCTCTGTGGATCGGGAAGCATTCACATCGACATATGGCCATATTGCTCGCCTGCTAAAAATCACCGTTGAAACATCACTTATCCGTGCACTGATACAGTACTGGGATCCATATTATCGGTGTTTCTCCTTCAACAAGATGGATCTTGTTCCGACTATAGAGGAATACAATAACCTCCTGGGTTGGCCATCTGATTATCCAATGGAGACGTACCATCATGACAGGAGAACTGAGCCTCATCGGGCCTTGGCTAAACTGTTGGACATGCCAGCTTCCACTCTTCAATCCAAATTCTTAACAAAGGGGTATCGTAGATTCATCAGTTGGAATGACATAAAGCAATTGATCCACACTCTCCCACAAAAGGACCAAAGACATAAGGTTTTTGCTTTGGCAATATATGGCTTGGTAATCTTTCCTAGAATCATCGGATTCATTGAAGAAGACGTCATCTCACTATTTGAGCAAATCTGCAAGGCTCAAGTGAATCTGACTTCAGCCATTCTTTGTGAAACCATTAGGTCATTGAATTTTGTCGCCAAAGCGGGGGCAAATTCATTGGATGTTCTCACCTCCTCGACATATGGAGCAGGAGCCACCTTCCTTGTGACAAACAAAATTTTGGGAATCGCTTTTCAAAAGACTTCATTCCAATTGAAGCCTTCTTCAAAACTAAGTCCATTCATCATGGCAGTAAGGAAGGATGGATTAACTATTTTAAGAACATCAATAAGTTGCAAATTGAATGGAGAGCCCCTTGGTCCACCTCCACCCGTGTCATCTATCGTTGTGGCGATTGCCCATGGGTTCCTCTTTTAGGTATATGGGGAGGAACAAGTTATGCCCCGGCCCAAGTGCGGAAGCAATTCGGGTCCATGCAATTTATACCCATGACTCACAATCTAAGTAAATTGGAATTCTCACACGAAGATCCAATGGCGAATAAGTTTGCGATGGGTATTTCAATTGCATGGAAAAGGCTATTTATACTGAAGTCCGGCCCTATTCTTTCTCCCACCGCCTACTGTGAATGGAGAAATAATCGAAAGGAAGGAATAGTGCTGCCCGATGATGCTCCCAGAAAGTTGGCAAAAAGAGAACTCGAGAAAGAATTAGAGGAGGAAAAAGAGAAGAACAAGAGAATGCTTATCGATATACAACAGCTCAGTCATAAAGCACAACACCTCGAAGAAAAAGTTGAATGTCAAAAACAAATCATCTCTCAATTAGTCGAAGAAAATGATCAAAGAGAGATGAGAGCAAGATACTGGGAAGATCAATACAGACTTTCTCAGCATCAAATCGAAGTGTTTTTGGATGAAGTCAGGAAAATCACTCAGCAAGCTCAACAAATGGGTGAAGAAGCTAGAGAATTGGAAGAACTGAGTTGCCCTACTTCATCATTAACCGTTCAAAAAATGATGGAGTTCATTACTAAGGCTAGAAAACAATATTATACCTTGGGCCGTTTCTTTTGAGAGATTTCTATATAATAAAAGCAGTCGAAATAATTGTCTTGAGAATGTAATCAAGAATTTCCACTATAGTCCTTCTTTCACCGAGTACCTACAACATTCATTGCATGCATGCATTACATCAATCGCATACATTTAGAGTCTAATAAAATGAATCTTACTTTAAAAAGGTTAAAATTGGACCTCAACACCGATATTCAACTCGGCTCCAAACAAGACTAATGGCAGAGTAAACCGAAGGACGTCTCATGGAGATGGAGTCCAAGATAGAAAGTATGGCAGAACAGATGAGACAGTTGATGGAACTAATCAAAGGGAAAGCAACTCAAGCTCCCATCAAAGAAGTACAAGATCCCACTTATCCTCCGGGATTCACCCCGCAACGAGTCTCAGTCCAAGAAAACCTGTTTCAGGAACCAGGACCGTCTGCTAGTGTTCACCTGAAACAAGACACCGTACATGAAGAGAAGAAGATGTTACCAAAAGAAGAAGCAGAATCTCAAAAACTCGAAACGATAGAAAAGAGACTGCGAGCCATTGAAGGAGGTACTATGTTCGGATCTCTCTCAGTGGATGACCTCTGCTTAGTTCCAGACGTCGTAATCCCTTCAGACTTTAAGGTGCCAGATTTCGTGAAATACGATGGAACGAGTGATCCCATCACTCACATCACTTTGTTTCTCAGAAGACTACAACCACTTACCAAAGATGAGAAGGTGTGGATCGCACTTTTTCAGGAAAGTCTCACAAAATCAGCATTACAGTGGTATCTAAGCCAAGGTCCAAGAAACATAAAAACTTGGAATGACCTTGCTCAGGCCTTCATCGGCAACTATAAACATGTTATGGACTTGGCTCCAGATCGCCAAACTCTCCAAAACATGGAGAAGAAAAAGCCAGAAACTTTCAAGGAATATGCCCAACGATGGAGGGACTTAGCTGCACAAGTACAGCCACCCATGACAGAAAGAGAAATGGTCACTTTATTTGTCCAGACACTGAAGTACCCGTATTATGACAAACTCATTGGCAATTCGGCAACCAATTTTTCTGACGTAGTCATGTCTGGAGAAAGGATCGAGCATGGTATCAGGACCGGGAAGATTACTGAGTCCGTTAGTGATCCAATGAAAAGAGGAGGACCATCCAGAAGAAAAGATGAAGAAATACAACAAATAGGACGAGGAAGAGGGATTCCCCTCGTGGGTACTGTGGCCACCGGACCTCGCCTATCCTATTCTGCCAATAGGCCCAATTATTACCCTCCCAACAGGCCTAATTATTATCCTACCAATAGGCCCAATGATTATCCTCCCAATAGGCCCAACAATTATCCTCTCAACAGGCCTAATCAGTTACAGCCACCTGTTCCGACTCCTTCAGTGCCTGCACCAAGACCAAGAGAAGTTTTCGCACCAATTCCCATGACATATACTGAGTTGTATCCAAAACTCATCGAGAGTCAACTTATTCGCCCAATTCCTACAAGGCCACTGGAACCCCCATACCCAAGGTGGTATGACCCTAACATTACCTGCCCATATCATGATGGCGTTCCAGGCCATGGCTTGGAAAACTGCATAGCATTGAAGCGTATAGTCCAACAATTGATCAAGTCAAAGTGGTTGGACTTTTCCGATGAACCAAACGTCACTCACAATCCATTGCCTCCTCATGAAGCAAAACCAGTCAATATGATAGAAGAACACCGGCTAATGAAGAAATAAGTCAACGATATCATAACCCCTCTTAAGCATGTATATTCATGCCTTGTGAAAGAAGGGATCATCATGGGAAAGCCTTCTTTTGGACATGAAGAAGTCGAGGATGAGGAATGGTGTGACTTTCATAATAGTAAAAGTCATTCTATCCAGGAATGCTCAGAATTCCGTGAGAATCTGCAAAGACTCATAGACTCATCCCAACTCATCGTTTTTATGTCAGATAAAGATGATGATGTGAATGTAATCATTAAAGAACAAGAAGTCAATGTTATGCCAAGACCACTAGTCATACCAGTTTTGAAACCTGCTCTTAAGCCTTTAAGGATTCAAGTCCCGAGGCCATTCCCATACAAATCAGACAAAACTGTTCCATGGAGCTATGATTATACTTCTAACATCACATCAACTCCGTTAGAAGTTGGGAGCATGACTAGAAGTGGTCGGTGTTATTCTCCAGAGCAAATGAATAAGCTCCAACAAGATAAGAACATTACAACAAGTGGACCTCTTGATACAAATACATCCAAAGAGCAAGAGATACCTCGAACGGTGACAGATGAACAAGCTACTGAGTTTCTCAAACTCATAAAGCAAAGTGAGTACAGCATCGTTGAGCAGTTAAACCGCCTGCCAGCAAAAATTTCTATACTATCATTACTCCTAAGCTCTGATGCTCATCGAGAAGCCCTCCTCAAAGTCTTGAATAAGGCCTATGTTGAGCAAGATATTTCCGTGAATAATTTTGACCACCTCGTCAACAACATCACGGCACAGAATCTCATCACATTCACTGACGATGAGATACCAGCAGAAGGAAGGGGTCACTCTAAGGCTCTACATATTTCGGTTAAATACAAAGATCGAATTATGGCTAGAGTTCTTATCGACAATGGGTCAGCTCTAAACGTAATGCCAATTGAAACCTTACATAAAATTGGTATGGACCCGTCATATCTCAACAACAGTCATATTATTGTTCGAGCATTTGATGGAACAAAAAGAGATGTTGTTGGAGAGATAGAGCTACCAATAGGGATTGGTCCCTGTCTTTTCCATATCACATTCCAAGTCATGGACATTAATCCGTCTTATACTTGTCTGCTGGGAAGGCCATGGATCCATATGGCCGGAGCAATTCCTTCTTCATTACACCAAAAAATGAAATTCATTATTGAAGGAAAGTTAATCACAGTCTTTGCTGAAGAAGACATTCTGCTATCTAGGCTTGCGGATGTTCAATACGTCGAGGTTAATGAAGATATACCTGAGTGCTCTTTCAGGTCGTTTGAAATTGTTAATGCTACCTATATCGATGAATATGGAGAAGAACCAGTGCCTAGCATCTCCAAAACAAGTCGCATGATCGCCAAACTCATGATGAAAGAACGATACTCACCGGGGTTAGGTCTGGGACAAGATTTACAAGGAATCCCAGAACCATTGAAAATCTCCGCAAATGAAGGAAAATATGGCCTAGGTTTCACACCAACAAGGCAAGACAAAATGAAGGTGATAGCTGAAAAAAGAGAAAAGAGGATTGCACGATTAAAGGGGCATCCTCTGGAAGAAGGAAATCTGGATATCCCCGACATCAATGAAACATTCGTGAGTGGTGGTTTGATTCCAAAAAATGACAACGAAGGCGCGCTGATCATCAACCTCAACAAGTCTTTTGAAAGTCTTTCTATTCAGGCAATAATCAGTAAATCACCCGGAGATGAGAAGCTCATTCAACCTTGTAGCCCACAGGATGTGCTGAACAATTGGGAGGCGATAGAACTGCCTGTTATAATCGAAAGCTTTTCAAAGTAATTTAATAGTAAAAACCTCCTAAAGAAAGGTTCAATCAATAGGGTGTAGTCTTTGTTTAAGTGAACCTTTTAGTTATTGCTTTTCATTCCAATAAAGTTGTGATTTATGCACACTATAAATAAAGTACCAGTTTACATCCATCTCATTCTTGTCATTTTTTTTCTTCTCTTTCTTTTCTCTCTGATTAATGCAGACCTGAAACTCTCTTTGATGACAATGAAAGAATGAACTTTGATAATCCTGTAAACACTACCGACTCGGATGACGAAGATCTTCAAGTATCTCCTGAGCTATTAAAAATGATCGAACGAGATGAAAAAGAAAGATTAACAAGTCAAGAGCCAACAGAGTCATTCAACTTGGGAGACAGTCAGGATGTAAAAGAAGTCAAGATTGACATTCTATTTTCTCCTGAAGAGAAAGAAGAATTAGTCCACTTATTGAAGGAATATGTGGATGTATTTGCTTGGTCATATCAAGATATGCCTGGCTTAAGCTCAGACATAGTACTACACAAAATACCCTTGAAGCCTGGGGTGAAGCCTGTCAGACAGAAGTTACGAAGATTAAAGCCGGGTCTAATCTTAAGAGTAAAAGATGAGATTCGAAAGTTATGGGATGCAGGATTCCTTGGGGTCGCTGAATATACAGAATGGGTGGTTAACATTGTTCCAGTCGAAAAGAAAGAGAGTGGGAAACTAAGAGTTTGTCAAGACTACCGGCCCTTGAACGAGGCTAGTCCTAAAGATAACTTCCCACTTCCTCACATTGATACGCTGGTGGATAATACCGCAGGAAACTCCTACTTTTCCTTCATGGATGGTTTCTCTGGGTACAATCAAATCAAACTTGATCCAGATGATATGATAAAAACGGCTTTTATTACCCTTTGGGGTACCTTCTACTATAAGGTGATGCCTTTTGGGTTGAAAAACGCTGGTGCTACATATCAAAGAGCCATGGTCGCGTTATTCCATGACATGATGCATAAAGAAATTGAAGTATATGTAGATGACATGATAGCCAAAACTTTCACTGCTAGGGGGCATCTAAAAGTACTAAGAAAACTATTCGATAGACTTCGCAAATATCAACTGAAGTTGAATCCTGCCAAATGTACTTTTGGAGCCTCTTCAGGAAAGTTATTGGGCTTCATGGTAAGCAAGGATGGGATTCGAGTTGACCCGAGTAAAGTTAAAGCGATACAAGAAATGCAACCCCCGAAGACTCCAAAACAAGTAAGAAGTTTTCTGGGAAGAATCAACTTTATAGCAAGGTTCATATCACAATTGACGTCCAAATGTGAACCTCTTTTCAAATCACTCAAGAAGAACAATCCGATCGAGTGGAATAACGAATGCCAAGAAGCGTTCGAGAAAATCAAACAATATCTATCAAATCCACCAGTCTTGATACCACCTCGATCTGGAGAACCGTTGATTCTATATTTATCCATACAGGATTCTTCATTAGGATCCGTATTGGGTCAACGTGATGAGACAGGCAAGAAAGAGCACGCAATTTACTATTTGAGCAAAAAGCTTACCACATATGAAGCGAAATACTCAATAGTAGAAAAGTCCTGTTGTGCCCTTGCATGGGTAGCACACCGACTACGACACTACATGCTCAACAACACAACATTGCTGATCTCCAAGACCGATCCCATTAAGTACATTTTTGAGAAACCCGCTTTATCAGGCAGGATCGCAAAATGGCAAATGCTGTTGTCTGAATACGACATACAGTATGTCACCCAAAAGGCTGTAAAAGGGAGTGTGATTGCTGAATATCTGGCTGATAGAGCATTGGAGGATTATGAGCCAATGAGAATGGACTTTCCTGATGGAGATATAATGACAATAGAACAGGAAGTCTCTGAAGATAATGAAACATGGAAAATGGCATTTGATGGAGCGTCCAATGCTTTGGGACAAGGGATTGGAGCTATACTCATATCTCCAAGCGGAGAGCAGTTCCCCCTCACAGCAAAAATTACATTTCCTTGTACCAACAATATAGTAGAGTATGAGGCATGTGCTATGGGACTCCAAATGGCACTGGAATTGAAAGTATGAGATCTCCGAGTTTATGGGGATTCCGCATTAGTCATATATCAAATCAATGGAGAATGGGAGACAAGGGATTCAAAATTGATCCCTTACCAAAAGCTTATACTAGACTTGACTCGAAAATTTAACAGTATAAGCTTCCATCATCTTCCAAGGGAAGATAATCAAATTCCAGACGCTTTAGCTACTTTGGCTGCTATGTACAAGATAAGCGACCCCGAGCATACTCCTGTGTTCGAGATGAAAATAATAGATTCTCCAGCTTATTGCATGAGCATCGAAGAAGAATTGGATGGAAAGCCTTGGTATCACGATATCAAGAAATACCTCCAAGAACGAACATATCCACTAGAAGCATCAGAAAATGACAAGAAATTTCTACGAAGATTGTCAATGGGTTTTCTTTTAAACCTAGACATACTCTACAAGAAAACCCCAGACTCGATGCTACTTCGCTGTGTAGATACTCATGAAGCACGAAAGATCATGGAAGAAGTTCATTCTGGAATATGTGGAGCCCACACTAGTGGTCATACCATGGCAAGACAAATAATGAGGGCTGGTTACTATTGGCTCACATTGGAAAGTGATTGTATCAATCACGTGAGAAAATGTCACAAATGTCAAATATATGCCAACAAGATCCAAGCTCCACCTGCTCCTCTTAATGTAACAGCAATACCTTGGCCTTTTGCCATGTGGGGAATTGACGTCATTGGAGCCATTACCCCTAAAGCTTCCAATGGTCACAAATTCATCCTAGTGGCAATTGACTACTTCACTAAATGGGTAGAAGCTGTGTCTTATGCAAGTGTGACTCAAAAGGTGGTATGCCGGTTCATTAAGAAAGAAATCATTTGTCGCTATGGGCTGCCAGAGTGTATCATCTCAGACAATGCCACGAACCTGAATAATGCAATGATGCAGACTTTGTGCCGGCAATTCAAGATCAAGCATCTCAATTCAGCACCTTATCGACCAATGATGAATGGTGCAGTAGAAGCGGCCAATAAAAATATCAAGAGAATTGTTGAAAAGATGATCGTCACTTACAAGGACTGGCATGAGATGTTACCTTTTGCACTACATGCTTATAGAACTTCTACCCGTACTTCTACTGGAGCAACACCTTTTTCTCTGGTATACGGTATGGAGGCTGTATTGCCCATTGAAGTCGAAATTCCTTCATTAAGGGTACTAATGGATACTCAATTAAGAGAAGCAGAATGGGTCAAAGTTAGATACGAGCAATTAAATCTAATTGATGAAAGAAGAATGATAGCCCTCTGCCATGGGCAACTTTATCAAAGGAGGATGATTCGCGCTTACAATAAAAAGGTTCGCCCACGACAATTTCACGAGGGTGACATAGTGCTCAAGAAAATTTTACCCATTCAGCATGATTCCAGAGGAAAATGGACACCAAATTATGACGGGCCATATGTTGTAAAGAAAGCATTTTCAGGAGGGGCACTAATTCTAACAGAAATGGATGGACGAGAGTTACCAAAGCCAGTAAATTCAGATTCAGTAAAGAAATACTTTGCATAATGAAGAAATTTTCGGACAGAAGGGAAGAAGTGGATACAGGGTTTCCAAGTTTATTTGATCAAAGTTGTCAAAGAGAGTGTTTTTCTTAGATTTCATTGTTCTTGATCTGTACCCAAGACTTTCTTATTCTCGTGCTCATAAATGAAAAACCAATTCTCTCTAGCTCTTCTTCGTCAAATCTCACATTTATCTTTTATATTCCTTTATCCAAAAAAATGAAAAGTCATTTTTATTCAGTTCTTTTCCTTCAAATCTCACATTCCTAC